>MU189795.1:0-11433 GCA_016904865.1 Pissodes strobi | reverse complement strand
AACTTTTGTATTTAACATTTTTTTATACGAGGGTAAATACAAAAGTTAAAGGGGGGTTACATTTATAACCGGACACCCTGTACTTCCTCTATGGATTAAAACTCTGCTGTAAGAAACGTACTCAGCTACACTTTTTGATTATCGCAAAACACAATAAGCGCCAAGCCAATAAGGAAGTAGTAGCCGAAATAATTTGAAGATATGCTCTGACAGAGTACAAGTTTCAGTACATTTCACAACAAAAAGGAGTACAAGAATTTCAATACAAAGAATGGAAGAAGAAATAATACTATGATTTAAAAAAATTATGGAATTCTAAGAACCACTTAAATAAGTAAACCACTTAAAGATTTCCACTAACTTTATTTAAACATGACACCTGTTTCGATGGTAACGTCTTTTTCAAATGTGAATAGTTACACTAAAATATGCTAAAATTATATAGTTCCGCTGTTGGAGGTAAATTACAAAAAATAATCTTGACCCAGGCTAACGAATAGCAAAGGAAACAATTTAACAATTTCTAGAAAGGTTCAATAACGGAGAAAACCCAAAATCAGTTTGTTCGTTAAGTAATATATTCAATTTTTTTATATTTATTGATTTCCATAATTTCTAACAGATTTAATTTTTTACCTTTATTTTCAATATGTAAAACATTGAAATCATTACTGAAAATGTGGATTTCATTAATTAAATGACAAGCATAGTTAAAAGTATCCTTGCCATTAATGAAACAAGGCCGGTGTTCTTTAATTCTCTTTTCAAAAAGTCTACCAGTTTGACCAATATATATTTTGGAACACGAACCACAATTTAATTTATAGACACCATTTTTCTTACTTTTAGGTGTAGGGGATTTGTTATTTTTGATGAACTTACTAATTTTATTGTTGGTTTTAAGGGCACTTTTGGCATTCATATTTTTATTTTTTATATACTGTGATAATTTTTGTGTTAACTTTCCTGTGTGTGTTAAAATTTGGTAATTGTTAAGTTCATTATTGTTAATTTTTGGGTACACCAATTCTAAAACTTTTTTGGTATCGTAATTTTTTATTAAATTATCAACAATGTTAGCCTTATAACCATTATTCACAGCAATTTGTTTGATTATATTAATGTCTTTATTGTAATTATCTTCAGACAAAGGAATGTTATTTAGTCTATGTATAAAACTATTAAATGCTGCCATTTTCTGATGGATGGTTAGATGAGTTGTGAATAATTATATCCGTATAAGATGGTTTGCCATAGATGTCAAAGGTATGTTTATTGTTTACATTTGAAATTTTGAGGTCTAAAAAATTAATAGAGTGTTCCTGTTCCAATTCTACTGTAAATTTAATATTGGGATGTAATGTGTTAATAAATTCTAAGAAAATGTCTAATTGTCTTGACGTCCCATTAAAACAAACTAAAATGTCATCCACATATCGATACCAATATAAGCAATATTTGCTAAGATGGTGTTCATGTATTGATTTTTCTAAATTATCCATAAAGATTTCAGCTAAAATGGGACTAAGTGGATTACCCTTTATTAAAGCTTCGATACAAGTGTAAATCTTATCGTTAAATTCAAGATACTTTTGATCTAAACATAATGACAATCAATTTAAAATATCCTGTTTTATTATATGATTAATATGGTTCTTATCTAACTTAATTTTAATTAATTCTAACACTTCAACCATCCGTACAATCAAAAAATGACAGCATTTAATAGTTTTATGCATAGACTAAATAACATTCTTTTGTCTGAAGATAATTACAATAAAGAGATTAATATAATCAAACAAATTGCTGTGAATAATGGTTATAAGGCTAACATTGTTGATAATTTAATTAAAAATTACGATACCAAAAAAGCTTTAGAATTAGTGTACCCAAAAATTAATAATAATGAACTTAACAATTACCAAATTTTAACACACAGGAAAGTTAACACAAAAAATATCACAGTATATAAAAAATAAAAATATGAATGCCAAAATTGCCTTTAAAACCAACAATAAAATTAGTAAGTTCATTAAAAATAACAAATACCATACACCTAAAAGTAAGAAAAATGGTGTCTATAATTTAAATTGTGGTTCGTGTTCCAAAGTATATATTGGTCGAACTGGTAGACCTTTTGAAAAGAGAATTAAAGAACACCAGTCTTGTTTCATTAATGGCAAGGATACTTCTAACTATGCTTGTCATTTAATTAATGAAACACACATGTTCAATAATGATTTCAATGTTTTACATATTGAAAATAAAGGTAAAAAATTAAATCTGTTAGAAATTATGGAAATCAATAAATATAAAAAATTTAATATATTACTTAACGAACAAACTGATTTTGGGTTTTCTCCGTTATTGAACCTTTCCTAGAGATTGTTAAATTGTTTCCTTTGCTATTCATAAGACGCCTGGGTCAAGATTATTTTTTGTAATTTACCTGCAACAGCGGAACTATATAATTTTAGCATATTTTAGTGTAACTATTCACATTTGAAAAAGACCTTACCGTCGAAACACGTGTCATGTTTAAATAAAGTTAGTGGAAATCTTTAAGTGGTTTACTTATTTAAGTGGTTCTTAGTTATGGATCTCCATCAAGTAAAGGCTAATTCGATTAAATTCTTACGGGATTCTGTTGAATTCCAACCATCAACTCCACTATTTACGTTACTAAGTTGAACTATTTGGTTTATTCTTAATATCAACTACCAATCGTCCAATTTCCTCTGCGAAATGCCTCGCTAAGGAATATCTAGTAATTTGTTTTCAATAACTCGATCTTCTCGCAATATCACTGCTAATGTTATTCCCAAAATAGGTCTTACTGGAATCCTCTGCAAGAAAAATATAATTTAATCCTTCACTCCCCCCATTGCACCACTGCATGGCACTTATGTTATTTTTTCGTATCTCACGTGAAATTGGTAGTTATTGTCCAACGTTGAAAAATTATGTAATATTAGGGCAAATCGAAACCCATCAGCAAAACAATTACACTAAAATCCCTATTTTTGTAGAACCTCATTACAAAGGGCATACTCACATAGCTGAGTGAAGGCCAAAATGTTCTATTTCTCCATTAAACTAATATCACAATAAGTAAGTAGTAATTATTTTTCAGTATCTGTATTTCCGGCTACTGTAAAATAATTAGTAATTTAATTGCAATTTTGAGCACGCGAAGCATGATTTTAATTGCTTCATTACAAATATTACTCTAGATGTTAGAGTCTTGTTACCTTTAGAATAAATTAGTTATTAAATTAAACGAAACTTCTGTAAACTAAACTAAATTAATCTTTAAGATAAGTTTATTAGATTAAACTTTATTAGGTATTCTCGTAGAATATTTAATATTCTTTGTTAATATAAGCGAAGAATAAATGGAGGTGTTTAAGAGAATATCAAGAATGTCTGTTGACATCAACATGGATCGGGCGAGCGAATGATAGTTTTTTAGAAAGTCTCAACTAAAGACATATTCTATCAAATAGGACAACTTTCCATTCATTCATTACTGACTGTACGCTGTCAGGAGTAGACGCGGAAAAACTTATACATGCATTTATTCAATCATATACTTCAAGGGGATTTCTTTGAAATTGATATATTCTGCGCTCACCTTCTGTTACAAAATATATACTGGACGAGTTCGGCCTTACAGAAATATGACAATATATACAATGAAAGCCGAACCGATGAAGAAGTAGCAACCGAAATCTTACAACGATTTAAGATATGAAAGCAAAAGATTAAGAGTTTGATTAAAACAAGCACGTTAAAACTTCCAGTACAGAATTTTTGCCAAAATCATCACACATAATCAAAGAAGACCCAGCGTTAGACAATATCTGTTCTTTTCCATATAAAAAAACAAAGATAGTCAATGAAACTGATGCCAAATTGTTCTTAAAATCACCTAATAATGATATTTTCGACTTCTATATCCAACACTTTTATCACCCATAGTATTTTGTAAATAGTTTATAAAAAGGGTGCAACTTATGCCATTTCTATTTACCAATATCACTTATTAGACTTTTGAATAAATTAAATTAAAAGGCCGTAAAAGTTTCCTTGCCTAGAAGAGGACTCGCAGATTTCTGAGCTAAAGTCAGCATGAGAGTGGTAAAATCATATCATTACTTCGAATGTGGATTTATAGACTGGGGCGGTAGTACTGGTATCGTAATGTAGCTGTTAATTCAGCTTATTAGAGCTTCCTATTATGTGATTGCTAACTACTGACGCTTTTAATTGCCGGCCATGCGAATTGGAAATTGCGCACCTAGTCGTGCACAACCAGTGGCGTCGCCAAGGGGGGCTTGGGTGGGCACGTGATTCCCCTAAAATGTAGAGTGCCCACCCAGGTGCCCACCCAAAAACAACATAAACATTTTTAAAATACTTTTCTTTTTAAAACCTAACCACGCTGCATACAGCTATAAACAAAATTTGTTTTTGTCTATCAACATCTATATAGCTGAAACATTTATTCATACTTTCAAATTAGTTTGTATATAAAAATTATTTTTATAACACAAATATTACACAATTATTACAAATTATTGCTAGCATGGGCGACATCTCTATTGCAGCAGCCGCACTTCGAGTTCTATTGCCCTCTGTTCTGCCGTTATTATTTATTTTATAATTATTAATAATTTCATATATTTATTAATAATTATTAAAAAGTTAGTAGAGAACTATTAAGATATTTTATATATATTTATTTAAAAACGAAATACGTATATACTTTTTGCAATTACATAATTAGAATTTGTAATTGAATCCTTCATACAGGGTTAGGAAAGGAAAAAGAGAACGATCGATTATTTCGAAATATACAGGGGTTATCAAAAAATGTCTTATATAAAAGTTGTAGTGCTTTTAAACATCTACATATCTGTAATAAATTGGAATATACAGGGCTGCTCACAAAGTTGTGAAAAATGTTAGTTATATATTTTTAAATGGAACACCCCGTAATATTATTACGTATTTTAATTGTCCCGTCAATTTTGAATTTTTTTAAATAACCATACGTTGTGCCTAAATTCATTATTTTCCTAGATATGGGCGTTTTAAATAATATCGGATAACAATGCGATATTCGAATGTAGTCGTATTTATCTGAGCAACAACTGAGGTATGACCTTTGTTACTAATAATTTGACATCTGAAGGTCAAACGGAATAAAGTGATGAAGGAAATAGCATTATGTTTTACATTACGTTTTTACTTACTGAAACAGAGAGAAATGATATTTTAATTTTAAGAGGGTATGGTGATAAACAGGGATAATATCAGGAGGTATATAATATTTACAACAACTTGCACCCAGACAAACACATTAAAAATATTCAGTTTTTCGAACTATTGAGCATTACAGAATGACTGGGAGTGTAAAAAACCGACCAAGATCGGAAAGACGTAGAACTACCTCCGAGGGGAAAAACTATAGACGATGGAAGAAAATCCCAAACAATCCACCAATCAGCGTGCTATATTACTGCTAATATACACATTTATCCTTCCTTGGAACGTGAATACCAATATTATAATCTCTTAATGTATCTTCAAGCAATAATTTCTATAAAGATTTGCACCACTTTTGGTTTCTGATGGCAAATACAATTTAGTACTCGATCCTCGGCAATAATGTAAGGGCACTGCGGGCAGACTTTCAATACATTTTCTAAAAACTTGAATTTGCTGGAAGCTCAATTTATATTTGGGTTTATGTTACCTCTCAAGTCTTGATTTTGACTTATTTTTTCACGAAGGATAGACCTGACTAGCTTTTGAGTTATGATTAAAGTATTTTAGAAAAATTGTAAACATACATGTTCTGTACATTATCTTTCATTAAAAAATATTGAAAAGTTAGCATACTACTCTTTTTTTTTAACAGGTATCACATTAACACAGCCACTTATAAAGTGTTTTTTATCTAATTAAGTATTGAGCTAAGCTTCCAAAAAGGTCGAAAAATGTCGCTTCTTTCTTCCTTCAGTAAAATTAATGCAGTGCACTTTTTGTTAAAACATGGATTGGTAGGAAGTGATTTTTTGGGAACTGGTTGATTTTTATAGCTAAAGTAATTTTTGTCGGCATTTCTTCTTTTTTGTTTTTATACAATTCTATTTTCCGTCTTTTTTCGCTTTCTTCCTCGGCTATTTTCTTCAAAACACTCAGAAGACGAATTAGAACTAGAAGAACTATCACTATTGGTTTCGCTAGCATTGTAGTCAGACTCCATCTCACTTACAACTTCGTTTTCTTGGGCTTGTATTTGTGAATTTGCAACTCCAGTTTCCTGTTGTGTCGGCATAGTATTATCTTCAGTGACTTCGTCGCTGCTTAAATCTGATTAATCTACAATTTTTCCATCACAATCTGTTGCTACTAATAAGTCATCAGTCTCAGATAAACTCGTTAAGGTATCAGGATCCGCATCAGTTAAACTATTGCTGTATTTAAATTAGGATCTTCTGATATCAAAACTGAAATTTCACATTAATCATCGATTATGTATTCGTACAAAACCGAAAACTTTATTTTCAGATTCTAAAATTATCACATCGTTTGCAACACGTTTGTCTTATTGAAGTTAAGAGTAATTCTTTTTTTTTTCTTTTAATTAAAAGGAAACCTAGCCCCTGAGAGTCATATTCCAAATGCCCGGCTCCGGTAGCAACAATACTACGGTAAAACGGCAAGTTAAAGACAAAAGAATGTCAAATGACTATTAAACTTAACTAAAAATTGGTACAGGGTTATACAACTAGGACTAGACAAGGTGATTTTTTTTTACTTTCCCTGTACTTTTATTAAAAAAAAACTGAAATAGCCATCTTAAGTAATTTTCTCCCGCGAATTCGCATATGTTCAGCAAAAAAACAATTGAACATCAGATAAAAGTGCTGCATATTTGGATTGTGCGAAAACGTCTGGACATATATCATGAATAATGTCCTGTACCTATCTCTAACGGTTTATGAAATATTGACAGTTGAAAATCGACTACTTACAGTACTCAGAAAAAGTTATTTGGCCTTCATTGTTTGCGGGACATGTAATTAGACCGTTTTTTACCGAGGGAAATTTGACCGGTGATTGATATCTCCAGCTTTTTCTCGCAAGAAATAGTTCCAACGTTAAACAATTTGACTCCCTATATTAACTTAACCTGGTGTCAGCAGGATGGAGCTTCTACGCATTTTACTCGTGAAGTTAGAGAATTTTTGAATGTTAAGTTCCCAAATCGATGGATAGGAAGAAGAATGGCCTTCACGGTCCTCCGAACTTTCACCATTAGATTTATTTTATTGGCCTCACCTGAAAAACAATGTTTATCAAAACAACTCCAATAATTTAGAAGAATTAAGAATTAAAATTTTAAATGAAAGTGAGAGAATAACAATGGAAATGGTTTTAAATATCCAAAGACATTTTTGCCATAGTTTATATCATTGTCAGTTAGTAAATTGGGGCCATTTTCAAATAGAACCGTTTTTTCCATGATTTGTTATACCGTTCTTTTTTTAAAGTAACTTATCAAATTGTTTCTTGAAATTTATTTTGTGTTTTGCAACTGACCAATATGTCATGATATCTAGAAAACTTTACGCATAAAGTATGGTTAATAAAAATGTTCAAAATTGGCTGGACAATCAAATTAAGTAATAATATACGTAGTGTTCCATTTAAAAAATATAACTATCATTCTCCACAACTTTGTGGGCCATCCTGTATATTCCAATTTATTACAAATATGTAGATTTTTAAAAGCCCTACAATTTTTATATGAGACATTTTTTGATAACCCCTGTATATTTTCAAATAATACCTGGTCTAACAATTTTTCCTAACCCTGTATATATGGGAAAAGTGGTTTGTTTTAATGTAAATAAGATTCAGCATCATGTTTATGCTTTTAATTCGTTATGTTTATTATGATTATAATTATTACTTAGTAGAATCAATAGATAGAACTTAAGTAACCTCACGTCTATTATTAAGGCCTCGGATGAACGAACCATATTCTCAAATAATAATTCAAACGGGCACAATTATGGCACTCTCTACTTGAGATATTACAACATCGGTTTTCTCGTATTTTCCGAACTCGTACGGAATTTTTTTACAGAACTTTTTACAGCAAAGACATTGAGGTTTACGAATCTGAGTTTGCTTTTTGAAAATATCTATGGGTTGTTACGCTTAAAGTAGATTTTTCAGACGAAAACTCAAAATTTACCGATTCAGAATCTTCGTATCGATTCGGTTGGTAACTTGTACTCGTAATCCTCTCTTCCAATGTGCGAAGGTTTGTCTGCTGCAGTTTATTCGATTTTTCAGTAATGAAATATTATGTGGCGTCCTGCCGCGTCAAAATTCGAAATGACCAAAAGTAATTCAACTAGCTCACCCTGTATAAAAAGTGTAATTTGTAAAGTGTCGTCTAATGCGGGTTAGTTTCGTTAAGTAATCATCTTTTCGAGGAAAAAAGGTATCCTTGATTTTATTTTACTTAGAAATCGATGTTTTTATATTTTCTCTCAAAAGTCCCTTTTCAGGACATTTTCGATTCAGATAAGTATTTAGAGAGTTTTTCTTCTATAAATTCCCTATCGAACTGTCATCTCGGTTTTTTCGATCCTCGCCACTTTTCGGTGCAAGAACGACCCAAGCGGACCCCTTTTTCAAAGATATGCACGCCCAAAAAATACTCGCCCTTTTCCGACTTTCGGCAATTTTAATTGCATTTGGAAGACCGTCAGAATAGAGAAATAGTTATCTCGTATCAAAGAAAAATTTTGCAAAAGCACACATTTGAAAAACCCGGAAACTGAAAATTGGATCGCCAAAAACGATTAACGGCCGGCTACCTATAAGTATGGCCAAAAATCGTGCCATATTCGCTATCCAGGAAAAAATGTGCCAAGCGTGTCAAAAAAGTTTTCACTTCAAAAATTCCGTGATGCAAAATTTTAGTCCAGCAGCTTAGTTCCCGTATTCTAATGGAACGTTGACTTCAACTTATCACCCGGATGTTTCTTAACTGTGTAACTCTGCCAGGTTGCCACTGTTTTATCGAGCCCCGTAGAATCATTTTGATACTTTTTGAATATAAGGTTAATAAACAAACGTAGCTCTATTATATTCAGTGAAGTTGACAAAATAGAAAAAGAGACTTCTAACGCGTACAACTTAGATTTATTTCTCAAAAATGGAAATCTGGAACCGCCTACTATTAGTTACACGTAAATAACAATACTTAAGATTCTATCCTCAATTAATCTGTTTTTGATAGGACCAATAATTCGATCTATTTACGCTAATTATCTTTTCGCCGAGAACACTAACTTGCCTTCAGGTGTATCTAGAGAATATAGTATGCTTAACAATGTTATCTTTTGATTAGTCGCGTTCCGTTGGCCTGAAACTTTGAACTCCAAGTTTAAAAGCACCTTTAATACACCATGTTTATCGAATTTACAATGCTGTCAGAGTGGTGGTTTACTTTGCTTTGCTTATAGTATTTGCATTACGACCGTAATTCAAGCATGGTCGCATACATTGCAATTAAGTGCAGTTTCAAGTAGATGCTTAGGGAATAACTAAGAAGTCATGAGCAAGCTAATTAAATTTTCATCTTTAAACTAATTAGTGGCAAAATAGTGTGTACGATATAAACAGTAACGTGCCGTGGGTATAAGGGCGGGAGGGGCGAGCTATTTCGAGGGCGCCGAATGATGAGCCATTTGCAGTTTGCATTAGGAGGCTGAAGCGGGTTAGATGGAGGGCGGGGGGGGGCATTCGCCCCCCCTGGCCCCCTATACGGCACGCTACTGGATATAAATATGTATGCAGTGCGATTTACATGAACATGGTACAAAATTAACGGTTACTTTGGGTTAGTTTGTTTAAGATCTTACAGCTCTTGCATAGTTTGCAAATTGGTAATAATCGTGCCAGCCGACTTTACATGAGGTGAACAAACTTGGCTCTACTTGATACTTCGATACATTTATAACGCTACAATTTGTATGCAATATTATAGTAGTCTATTATTCTGCTTAAGCTATTATTTTTTCGCCATTTATTACTTACTGGAGATTTTGACTTATTTGTACTGGAACGTTTGCATATTCCGGTGCATTATTTTTGAGCTATAAGCAGAAAAAAATGAGTTCTGGTCGGTCTGGTCCATAATTATACCGCGTAGCGTTACAAATATATGTTTTGTATCAGTATTATGTTCTTATGGTTTTTAAAACCTCTTAGCCAAACTCGGTGGTTACTTCTTTTCAGTCATTGAATAATTATCTCCGAGTCTGAGTCTCAGTCGTATTGTATAGTTTTTTTTTAGTTTACCGGTTACGCCTAACTGGCATCATCAGGTTAAGAATTAAAAAGTAATTACCCTACACTTAATTTCAAAATAAAGTAAATAATTGCAATACCTAAATGATATTCACAACACAAAGACATTAGCGGAAAACTGAGATTAGAGATGAGGTTTTCTGCTGATGTTCATCAAATCACACGAAAATGCTATTAACTTTGCAGATTACTTAAAAACACATTCAAATTGTTCTTGTGTTAGGTCGATACCTCCTACGAGTAGGCCTACTGGCTAATATTAAATTTGCAGTGAGTCATCACATATAGTCAACTGCTTTTGCCATAAGCATAACATGGAATGGGAGCCCAATAAAATTATTGTTTATTTTATCGCGCTTACTTCCGTATTTAACGTTGATTGTCACGCTGGACGACTAGAATCCGAGTCCCATCTCGCCGTCTTAGTCGTATTGTTTATCCAGTGTTGCCAGATTGGGCGATTTATCGCAATTTGCGCTATTTCTCATCGTAGTTTGCGATACATTTTTCAAAGAAATGGTTACGATTACAAAAAAAAATAATGTTGCAACCCGTAAAATACTTGTATTATTGGCTTACTCTATCAAATCGGTTATCCGAAAAGGACAGTATAGGGTTAAAAAAGCACCTTCTTTAAGTTGACAGGTAACAAGCAATTATGAATTTCGCACATTTTGTTTCATTTAGTGAATTTTAGTGATGTGCAACATGAATACTTTAAAATATCGGACAGTAACGAATATTAAACCACATACTTATTGACGAGGATGAAGGAATGGTCGATCCTGCCATAATGATGTCAGGGCCCGCTGTATTGGCCCTCTTAGTAAACGTTGCTGCTTGGGTCTTTGCTGCATTGAACTGGACCAAATTTCGGTCGTCCCAAGTTTGAACTTTCTCCAGGCCTTGATTAATTGCTGTAATCTGCTTCTGTCTGCGGTGATGAGTCTCAGTCGCTGGTAAGGGTTTTTCTGATCTAAAGTGGGAGACAAGGGTACTGTCATCTGCAAAACTGTAAACAGGATTATT
>MU189794.1:276-48837 GCA_016904865.1 Pissodes strobi | reverse complement strand
CATAAGGGGGGGACCGAGACCCTAATTTAAGGGAGATTTGGGGATAAACCGTTTTTGGTCGATATCTCTCCAACGGAGCCACGGATCGAAAATCTGACATGAGATGACCCCGCATCTATGGAAGGAAATTATACCTTCACCCTCCCCGGATACCCCAAATTTTTGGGAAAAAATGGGAAAATTTGAAAAAAACGTATAATATTGTCCGGAAAGTTAATAAAAATATCGCAAAACGAACTAAGAAAAAAATTTATTAAAAAAAAGTTACAGAAACGCGACTTTTGGCGAAAAAAAGGTCATGAAGTTGACCTATGAAGTCGGAGATGACAAACATGGAAAGAAAAAAAGGCTTTATAAAAAAAGTTGAAAAACAGCAAAAAAAATTAAAAAACATGTCGAAACCTGGGGCAAAAGTTGAAGAAAAATAGCTTTAAAAAAACTCTATTCCTAGTATCTCTTTCAGAAGCTTCACTTCAGTTGTGTGCTTATAAAGTACATAATTTTTTTTTGATGAATTACCTAAAAAACAGCGGTAATAATTATTAAAAAAATTAAGCAGTTGGGTGGATAGTTCCTCACCATTTTTCAAAGCCACGAGCCACCACTGGAAAAGTGCTCTCTTGGCTCGTGAAAAACTTGGCAACCCTAATATACAACCTTCTTCCCACAAACATCAAATATACCTACTAGTATAAATCCATTTAAGAGTGCTGAAAAAAATATTACTGCAAGGCGCTTATTATAGTCTGCACAAATTTGAGTCTCATCTCCAACAGTATGTATGTTCATATGCACAGTATATTTCAATATTAACTGTATTGTTAATTCTACCTGTTCAATATACAACATAAATTATATCTTATATCGTATTTTATACATACTGTCTAAAGCATCTTAACTATATTATACATTTACTCCTGAGCCTGAGTTAACTTTTATATTATCTGTCTAAAGCCTCTTAACATTCTTAACTATATTATACATTTACTCTTAAGTAATTAACTTTTATATTTTATATATACTGTTTAAAGCATAAATATGCGAAAATGGGCAATACACCATTATTATATTTATTACTATTAAATAGTAGTGCAAAAATTTTACACCATACAAAAATCATTGAATTTAAAAAATTGTTCACGGAAAGTCAAAAGTACAAAATTTCCTATATGTCATTAAAACTAAATTATATTGTTACTTCCATGTGGTACAAACTTTAGCCAAGAATAAAAAATAATCACAAAATGATCTGAACAAATCCTGCTAGTGTCAGGGTTGAATTTATCCTGTCTACTACAGCGGCTAATCCATTCCTTTCTTACACTTTGGGACACCATATCCTTTGGTTTGGGAAGCACATGTAAAATAATTTTTCTTTCACCACTTGTATAGCCAAAACCAGCACAGCTTGATCCTGATCTTGACATAATGGTATCTGAAACACATATGAATCGTTTATTTGAGAAAGGGACTAACTAACATTTTGTGCAATTTTGATTTTTACTACTTTTCGTTTACTTTTTGAATTTGAATTTTGAATTGATTCATTAATCAGCATTTTCAATAATTTTCTTTAAATGATACTCATTACAGCAACAAAATCTACCAATATCACAATATAAGCAATGCCATAATTATATGATAATCAATGCCTTTCATGTGATAATCTCTTAAGATTTCTTTTCCAGAAACTTCCAAGCTGCTTGGTCCCTAACTGGCGATATCTTCATGGTAAATGTAGACGAATGTTTTGTCGGTGTTACAGTAGAGTATATCAAAAATATTAACTGTTAGCTGTGTTAAACAAAACAAGTGCTGAACTGGAACTACTGGTAAGTGTACATTCTGCATGTAATCAAATTGTATTACGGCCAAGTCATCACGATTCTTGCACTATGCTTATTATAAGCATAACCAATACAGAAAGCAAATCTTCTTTAAGGTTTAACAAATCTCTGACTGTTACCGGATCATCACCCAGATGTGAGTCTTTATATAATTCCATGATAATTTCTCTTGTTTTGATTTATTTATTTAGTTACACTGCTTAACAGGTTCGGACCCAATTACAAAGCAATCAAAGATAATCAAAGTACTTAATTAAGCTTAAAACTATGAAATACATACAATAATCTACAGTAAAGTATCCAAAAATCACAAGTAGAACATCATGAACTATAAAATATTTTACAATAAAAAAAAATAAAACAAATCAAATCAATAATAGGCAGGTATTAGCAGTAGGTAGGTCAGGATAAGGAGAGTCATGATACACGGTCAGGATCATGTTCTTTGAAGAGAGTCCGTATCACAGCGATAGAACTATTGAATATATCAAAATTCTTGCCACAAGCATTGTGTTTTGCACATTGTATAAATGGGTGAAAATACTTGCTCTAGGTTAAATTCTGACGGGAGCCCATGCGAGGAACAAGAAAGTTAATTTTATTTAGGAGATCAGGGCATTCAATAAGATTATTAAGTAAGTTAAATAGGAATTCTTGGTAAGAGTAGCCTGTTCTAGTTTTAAGGGACTGCATATCAAACATTCGAAGCAAGTTCTCAGGAAAACCCTGAGGATGGGTAGCAACCATGAGTCCTCAGGTAAAGCAACTTTAAGAACCTATGTTGTACCCTTTCCATATCATCTATGTGCATCATATGCTGATGACCATACTAATGAGATGTATTCTAGTTTTGATCTTATAAAAGAACAGAATAAAGTTTTAAGAGTATGAATGTCGTGAAACTCATGGCTAAGTCTGGTAATAAACTCGAGAGTTCTGGATGTTTCACTAATTATTGTCAAAGGTTACACCAAGATCCCTAAAATGTTCTGACCTAGGTAAATGTATATTGTTTATGGAATAAAGGTGTATAATTGGGTTAATTTAAACACTAAGCTTATATGTAGTATATAAATAGATTTCATTTATTGATCTAAAAACTAACTATTTTCACAGTATATTTGCCCACTGACTCTGATATATTTTTTTTGATCATGCTTCATTCCCTATTGCTCGAACAAAATGAAAACTTATTTTCGATTTGCTCAAGGGAAAAATACATCATCGAACATTCAATATTCTTACTTTGTAAAACATTTTCATAAGAACTTTAATTTACATTTTGGTCATCCACAAGGGGACATTTGCTGTAAGTGTGGATATCTAGATCTTCACATAAAAAATCCTTCTCTTGGAGATGCATTTAAAAGAGTAGGAACCTCCGAAATAGCTGTACATAAAAGAAGAGCAAAATAGTTTTACTAAAGAAATCTAACGATGAGTGCAAAATCGTGATGAATTGGCAATAATACAATTCGCCTACATGCAAAATGTAAACTTACAAGAATTTGCAGATCAGGACTTGTTTTGTTTAACACAGCTAACAGTTAATATTTTTGGTATGCACAACTGTAAGACTGCAAATCATTCTATATTTAGCATGATGGTATCGCAAGTAAGGGACCAAGCATCTAGGAGGCTTCTGGAAAAGGAATCTTAAGAGGTTATCATATAAAATTAAGGCATTGATTATATTAATTTCTCGAAAGGCACTAAATATTAGCATAGTATAAACAAACATATTAGTTAGTACCTTTCCAAAATAAACGATTCATATATACCTATTATATTATTTGTAGCTAACTAAAATATCATATCCAAAGAGAAAAGTTGAACATTAATTAGTTAAAAATTCCTTTTATTCTACAAACAAGTATATTTGTATCTATGTACATGTTTACTGATATTCAAAATAGTAATTTTCTTGTGGCATTCAGAGTTCGACAATCTATTCTCAAATTATGGAAAATAAAATTGAATTAAGAAAGCCTTGGTTCTATAACTTGTGTGTATTTACTAGTAAGTGAACTCATAATGCTAATAACATGAGGGCTTCTGAATGAAAAATCCTTAATATATGATTCGACACTGGCTTTTCCATAGTGTAGTAAGCGTAGCGATTGCTGTATGACATAATATATTTATGATATTCTAACGTGATAAGCAAGATCACAATCTAAGGAACTAAACAATCTATAAATAAGAATTACTTTCCCGTAAACATACCTACTATTTTAAAAATATTGTTTAAAACCTAAATAGCCAAGTGATACACTACTGTGTAATAAAACCCTCAGTTTGACAATTTCTCTATAATATTAAGTAAAATATTATTATTCTTCCCACACTTGCTTACATTTAAACATAATTTAAAGTTCTTCCTACCTTATTTAATAAAAAGTCAATGAAAACTACACTGGAAAATATTCATACAAAACAGGCACTCTGGTCCCTGCTTTAATCCTCAATTTATGGGATTTTCTTTAGGATCAAAGGAAAATATAATACACTTCAGGTTTCTCAATGTTCAGAGCACTAAAACACAACTACCAATAGTTCTAAGATATTTGAAAATATGAGTAAAGAACTAAAAACAGAACCAAAACATGGAAATTGCAATGCAAGCAATGGTAAAAATGATAGCCATTCGCGCGCAGCTACGTCACAAAAACGCCAATGAGGGTGAGGGAGCCGCGGAGCACGGGGCAGAAAAAAGTGAACATGTGTTTAAATGGGAAGGCACCATCCTTTCATATTAGTTTATCATTCTTGGATGGATCTACGCCCATTTTCGTATAACTAGGGTTACATTTGGGTGCAAAAGAAGTGAAATGAAGCAGCGGCCTAGGCAGAATAAAAAAGTCGTTGCTCATGGCGATGGTATCTAGGTAAAATATTTTCATAACAATCGGGTGTCAACACACTAGTACTGCAAATCCGGTTAACAGAAAATGAACAGGCATTGAAGAAAAGGCTGCTAATACAGACGTCGAAAATGTTAAATTTTCGCACCGCTTCGCGTTCGCGTTCGCTGCAAATCTCTCACGTAGGACGACGCGTTAATGTGCAGTATTAGACTGAGAAAATTAAAAATTTGATCCAATTTGAGTCGTAACGATTTCAACATTTATGACCCTTGCAAAAGTTCTAATAAGGGACCAAACATTAGGAAAAATTCAAAAGCGGTTTCATTTGCCAATGCTCTATTCCCGCTATATCGACTTACCATTATAGTTAAAGTACAGACGAGACGCCTTGAATAATATACGTATTCTTCTTGGGGCAATTTAGAGTTGGTAGGTTCAGTGCTCTCGCTGATACTAATCTGATGAAATTCTGCAATCATTTACTTTTTCTTAGCTTGTTGACTGAACTGGTGAATAAGACAAATTCTCCCAATTTCCACTATTTTCTACTTGTGTTTAAAAGAAGCTTCTTAGAGTATAACTGAAAGATGAGTGTTTAAAATAAAAACACATAAACCTATTGAACGAATTAAAAAATTATATTGATCGAATCAATAATTAAGTCTAATTAAGAAAAATGTGGATTTTAAACTAAAATTAAAACTATTACCAGGAATGATGAAACAAATAATCAACAAAGACGAAATTTAAAGGAAAATTTCTCTAAAGGAAAGAAAGGTGGTTCATGTAAATTGTCAATATTCAATATTATTCTTACAAAAGTTAAATTTGAAATCTAATTCATCAACCCTTGAAATCGTATGATTCAAATAAGAAAACTTTTCAGCTTAACTACGGAAATGGAACCTAATTTTGGAAGCTTGAAGTATCTTTCTTCATATTACTCATCTTTACACGTCAATGATTAGTGCTGATTTTCCAAACAAACTCATGTTTGGCTGGCCTTCCTTCAATCGAAATACTAATTGCTTATACGTCGGCGATACCTTTGTTAAAATTACTAAACTTTTTATTAATTAGGTATTGGTCGTTGAAAAAATGATGTATGTAACTAACACTTAATGGCTATTAAGTCACTCGTGTTTTAATAGCTATCATTACATGCTCATTGCATAATATTTTTTAATATTATGTATGTATAACTAAAATTTGCAAAGAAGGGCAGAGTAGCCGAGGCAATAAATAGACTAAATCACTATTGGCTAATGAAATATTTTGTTCGGAATATAAATATTAAATAAACCTAAACTGAGTAGACCAAAAAAGTTTCAAATAATTTAATCAATCCAACAAAATTAATACTCCAAGTGATGTTATTAAATAAAATTTTAACTATTTCTTCGTGTTTTCTGATTGCTTTTCAAACCAAAAACTTGTTTAACTGCCCTACATTCTCTAAAACAAAAGAAAAATTTATGAACATTTTCAAAATGCAATTTTCACGATGAAACTATTTCGATATCTCAGCTATTCGTTTAGCGACAACACTCGGCGAGCGGTGTTGATGTTGATTGACAAGATTGTTGAATAGCTGTATATTCTAATTTGGGGGAAACTGATGTCCTGGGAGTGAGTTCCATAGCGATGTAGTGCGCCAGACAAAGGAGTTCTTGAATAGCGATGTTCTAGGTGTTTCCAGTAGTTGTACAGGGTTTTTCCTTATAATTTGCCACCCCTTTAGAAATTGAATTTAAAGAGAAACAGAAAATATGTTCAAACAAAAGTTTCAGAATTTTTCCTGAAAATTTTAACCAAACCAACCGAAAAAAACAAATGACTGTCGGAAAACAAAGAAATGAAGCTTTTTAATTTTTTTTTAATATCATGCCCTGTATATTATTAGAGTTTTAAGATCTCCTTAGCCTCCGCTTTTTAACAAAATATGGTTGGCCTATGTTTGTATTAGCCGTTTTCTAGTTATTTACTCTAGTTAGCCACGGCTCATGCTAGGCGGGCAAATAATGTGATTTCTTATTGAAACAGGCATGGATCACCAAGAAAAAAAGCATTATAATATGACAGTAAGTAATTACTCCGTTACGATGCTGTTGCCCGCATTTAAAGTGAAATAACTTAAAAACGGCTAATCCAAACTTGATGCAAACTATATGTTTTTGAAAAGCGGATGCTAAGGAGACCTTACAATTGTAAAAATATCCAGGGCATTCCATTAAAAGAAAATAAAAAAACCACATTTCCTGCTTTCCCACGGTCATACGTTTTTTTTTTGGTTAATTTGTTTCAAATTTTCAGGAAAAATCCTGACACTTTTATTTAAACACTTTTCTGTGCATCTTTAAGTAAAGTTTCCAAAGGGGTGGCAAATTTTAAGGAAAAATGTTGTACAACGAATGGGGCACTCGTGTCATCTGTCGTGACTGTCTGACAGGCGTTGCTGGGGACGGGATGATGCGGGTCAAATCCTGGGAATATCTGCCTTGAAAATATCGTTAAAACTGGGATTATCTCGGCCACATATCTGCGTTGTTCCAGACTATCCGGATTCTGGGTCAACCCTGGGTCGTCGACGAGACGCATAGCTCTCTTCTGAATGGAATCCAGCAGCTTTAGGGTGTGCTTCGGTGCGGCACCCAATATGTGTGAGCAATATTCTAAGCACGGTCTTATTTGCGCTTTGTAGAGCAAGAGCAGCTGCTGCGGTGTATAGCTCGTATGTTCGTAAACCGAGCGTTGGTCGTTACGTCATACCTAGTTTTTCTCTCGCAAGCCACCGTCAATCGGGGGTGACAGAAATTGGACGTCACGGACGTACGTTAAGCTGCATATGCTATGATTTATAGGAGTGGATGAGCAATAGCCGTTTGTTGCGCTATTCAAAAGTAGCGACCTATGAGCGAAACAACGGGTTTCCGCGCATGTTAAAATCGACGCAAAATCGAAAGACATAAACAATGACATTTTCTTTTTGTCATGCGCACTAAAACACTGTGCAGGTGCCGATCAGAACTGTACCTGTCTTTTGGTTTTGACCTGTTATCATTTTGTAGCCGCGACCGTTGCTTTTTGCTTTGGTGCATTTTTTTCTTCTTTGGTTTCATGAGAGTGGTTTATGAAAAATTGATTATAACCTATCAGAATTGGCTCAAATAAGTAAAATAAGTTGAGACTAAGTGATTAGACGACTAACAAAAACTAACCAAATCTGTTAAAGTTGATTATAACGTTTCGGAACCGGCTGAATTAAGTAAAATAAGTTGAGACTCGATAAAGAAGTATCCACTTCTATCATGTGTACGGTGCTACTCGCAACTTTTTTTTCGCTGTATATTACATTGTTCGATGATGATATTCGTGTTATTTCAAATCAATTTGTTATTAGAGTTTGACGGAGGTTTGTGTTGATAATTCGGCTACTATAGAGATAGTCTGTTGTGTCCTTCTGCGGACTTGATTTCAATTTGTATTTCGAATGACAATAAATTGCCAATAAAGCACTTTTTCTACTACCGTGCGTAAAATACTCACTTTACACACTATCTAAGATTCGTAAAATAGGCCTTTTTAATGTGCAGTGCGTAAAATAACTTACTTTAGTGCGTAAAGTAAATCTGACATATTTGTTAACGTTTAGGGCAGTGCGTAAAATAGTTTATTTTACGCCCTAGTGCGTAAAGTAATTTAATATTATTTCTGTTTTTTCATATATTTTTCGGCAAAACTTAGTTTGCTAACATGGTTAGCGCAACGCGCGTCGAGTGCAATAATTCTGTTTCGGTGTTGTGGATAAGACTCCGTCTTAGTGCATGTTGCCGAAGGTTCCAAACCCCAACATAATTGTGTTGTTAATTTAAGTTCTTGTTGCAAACCACAAAAGATTTTTTTTCTTCACCTAAAACAAAGTAGATTGCATAATATCTAAAGATTCATATTGGATATCCAAATATTTTCTTATCAGATTCAAAAAAAGCATTTATCGGTTAGTTTCTTTAAATTGAATCTATGGATCACGAGTTCATAAACATGACATGTCATTTGTTATTGTTTTGGTTCAGTGGCGTAGCTAGAAATGCAAGCGCCGAGGGGCAGGCCTATCCGCTGGCGCCTAAAACAAACCTATATTTTGTGTATATACGCAAATTAACAAAAATACTTCATCAAAATCTTAAACGTATATTTTTTTATTTACAGGCATATAAAATATATAAACGGAAACCAACCAACAAGTATATACATATTTAAATATAAACGTAAACTAAAAATCTGTAACCTTAATTAATTAATTAATTAAACATTAGAGTCTTTCTTCGTTTTTAAATCGACGTAAATTGATCGATTATTTGATCAAAATTAATTTTTTGGGCAAATTCATTTTCTATGCTTAGTCTTGCTAGGCTATTTAGGCTTGTCTGGCTAATGGAACTTCCTAAATACGAAACTCTGATAAAGACATACTTTTTTACGACCGAAATTATCGGAATTTTTGTCTTTGAAGTCGCATCAAATCAAATCAAAATATATTTAATGTTAACATACAGGGCAGTACTTACACACGTCAAAAAAGGAAATTAACATCACGTAATTAAAAAAAGATTACACAATGACACTTAACAATAAAACTTAACATTAACACTAAACAAAATCACAATTTAAAAATTCATCAAATGAATAAAAAGCTCCCTAAAACAAATTTTTTTAATCGTGTTCCTGAATTGAACATCGGATAGTACCCTTACGTTCTCAGGTAAACAATTAAAAAACTTTATGCCCCAATATCTAGAGCCAGTCTGATACCTCTTCAGTCGGCAATATGCTGGCACTAAATTATTACTTCCCCTAGTATAATGGCTATGTGCACTCTGTAGTTCCCAAGATTTTTTTAATGTGCATCAGACTGTCCAAGATGTATTGGGACAGAAGAGTCAGGACCGCTAGGCTCATGAAGGTTTGCCTGCAATCCTCCCTAAATCCCAGTCCCGCCACAACCCGCACATCCTTCCGCTGCAATCCGAAAACATGACTAGCCTGAGCTGCATGACCCCAGACCAGCAGAGCATAGGACAAGGTGGAGTGAAACAGGGCAAAATAGGCCGCCCTTAAAACCAACAAAGAAACACAGTCAGACAAGCGTCGAAGCGCAAACAAACCGCTTCCGAGCCTTTTCGCCACTTGATCTATGTGGATATTCCATTTTAGTTCGAAGAACTTTACATCCAGATCCCGTAGCGAGAAGATAACTTTGCTCGTTTTATCCTGATTTAGAAGCAGCTTGTTTGCACCAAACCACTCAGTAGCACTCAACTGTGTATCCCTTGGCCCCATCCCTCTCTCTGCAGACGCCACCTCACCCGCTGTCACAACTTGAACCCTGTTTTGCAAATAAGATTTTAAAAGTGAAATGCTGTTTTCTGTCAGATTATAGAATTCTAGTTTCTGCAGGAGAAGGTCATGGGTCACACAGTCGAACGCTTTGCTCAGAAAAGCACCGCATCATACTTCAGGGCCTCAAAGGACTCCAGTACTCGGTCGACTAGATTAAGTATCCCCAAAACCGTACTCTTTTCTTTGCGAAAGCCAAATGGGCATTCTGCAAAACAACCAGTCTTTTCAAAATGATCCACCAATCTCAGAGCCACACACTTCTCTACTACCTTGGATATTATCGACAGAAGGGTGATTGGTCTGTAGTTGGAAACATCATTTTTATCACACTTTTTAAAGATTGCTATGACCATGGCTTTTTTTAAGACATCTGGAAAAGTATTTTCTCTAAAGCATAAGTTAACAAGTTTTGTTAGTGGAATTATTATTAGATTTTTACACACTTTACAAGATTTACACTGAGACCAAAAATGTCACGACTAGTTTTATTTTTGAGATGTGAAATAATATCTCTCATTTCATTATAGGTAACATCAGTGAATTAAAAGGAATCAGCAGGTGGAATAATGTTGCATGCCGCCTTACGCAGCGTTTTTACAAATTTGCATGTACCACATCCCGCCGCGCCGGGATATATACCCTGACACAAAATGTATTGGTTGGGTAAAAAGTTTAATACATATTTTGGTTTTTGATCTTTGATTGTATTATAATTTAATTAATTTAAAAACTCAGTTAAGTTAAGCTCATGAGCATTGTTAGCATTAGCATATTTATAAATTCGGAGCGGCGCGGCGGCGCCTAATTTCTCTTGGCGCCGTGGGGCCTTGCCCCCCCTGGCCCACCCGGTAGCTACGCCACTGTTTTGGTTTTGAATTGAGCGTTCTATCTAACGTCACGTACTGACAATATCCATCTATTTTACCGATATGCAATGGATCATGCGCGAAACGTAAATTATGACCAGTTATGGCTCCTTCCAAAACTTTTGTGAATCAATTTAAGACATGCTTTAAAACTGATTCAAGTCACGATTTATGACGTAACGATGAACCAGGGTTGCGACGATTTAAATCAAATGATAAAAATCGTGATTTAAATCGCGATTTAAATCAACCGATTTTTTGAGTTTTATCATGATTTAAATCAAATTATGGAAAACCAAAAAAATAGGAGAGTTTATTCAAAACTAAGAGTTTACATGTATCCTGTAAGTAGAAACTGAGCGTAGTCATATTAAGTCGAACGTAAAAAGTATTCTTAAATAAAAATTGAGATTAAGTATTTAGAAAACGCAAACTGGAAAATTTTTATAGTAATACATTATGGTGAGTCAATTGTAATGCTTATAGAAAAAACCAATTTTGCCACTTTTTCGGTACCCAGTCGACTTCGTAGTTTGGAATGTACCAGGCCAAACGTCGAAAACACTTTCGACAGATGCAGAGGAAGCTGAGGCGCAGAACAATTGTCTTACGATTGGCAGAACTTTTTTAACAGCTTCGACATTGGACTGGGATTTCCACCAATCCAAAGCTTTCAAACTTCTCAGGCTTTCTTTATCGAACATAATGTTAGTAAATGGCTCTGATCTTGCTAGGAACCGAATAATAACCGGCAAAAACCCACTTGGAAGAAGTTCTTTCGCGACTTTTAGCGCACAATTTTTTTCGGCTTCTGTAAGACTTGCTTGATTAAGAAGTTTTGTTGGGTCCAGAAGATACGCTAACATATGATAAGGAGTTATGCACTGTTCGTATCGGTGTCTGAATTTCTGCATTTGACTCAAAGTAAAATCTGACTCTTCAAATGCTAATTCGATATTTTTGAATTCCTCAGCTCTTGGAAGCCTATCAATAGCAACAGAAATAGGCTTCAGAAGCGCTAAATAGTCTTCAGCGGATCTTTTCAAATAAATATTTGATTTTCTCTCTCACTATGGCATCGATTTCATTCTTATGTTCCTCGCTAATTTTTAAAAGTTTTGGTCACGATTCAACAAACACTTGTAAACAGTCAGCAAGTGAATTCCATCTCACGTCACTAGGTAGAACAATTTTTTTCCCTCCTTCTTTTGCATATGCCGCAGAAGCAAAGTGATTATTTCGGAAATACTTCACTATGAACACGACATGCTCCTTAATATCCTGTACCTCCAAATCTTTACAGAGTAAATTTAAAATATGAGCAGCGCAACCGTATGTAATAACGCTCACTTCAATGGATTCTTGTATGCTATTCCTCATTCATATTAGCTCCGTTATCGGTTACAACGCTACTCACCACGCAGTTATGGTCTATCTTCAGTGATTTTATTATATTTATGGCAAGGTCTGTCAAATACACAGATGTATGAGGCTTTCTAGAAGTGTCT
The DNA here is from genome assembly GCA_016904865.1 of Pissodes strobi. NCBI lineage: Eukaryota > Metazoa > Arthropoda > Insecta > Coleoptera > Curculionidae > Pissodes > Pissodes strobi. Next base: position 36,349 of record MU189794.1, on the reverse strand, counting down.
ATTGTGTCTTTTAAAAAAGATTTTCCATTTTCTGCAGTTACTGGAACATATATTACTGGCGCGTGATGCACATTTGGCCAGCCATCCAATGACAAACAAACTGAACTGCCTGATAAGGTTTTAAAACATTCACTTTTTTCTTCATTATACACTTCAGCGAGCAGTCGGTTGGACACTTAATACCTAGAAGGAGGTACATAACCAGGACGTAAAGGCGCAATTGCTTTTCTAACTGTTCAATACATGTGAAACTGCTGTTTGTAGCATAAAGAGGTCTGGCGATTTGTTTATCAATCTCTTCTTTATCAGACTTGCTTGTTCGAATAACAAAAGAAGATACAGATCCTGATCCAGCAGATGTTGTTTCCTTCCTTTTTTATTGGCTGGCCACGGCGATTGGGAATCTGAAGTACTTTCCTCTTGCAAGTCTTGTAGTAAGTACAGATGTGACGAAGAGGTGCTACTCCTGATAGGCTGCTGTACCTGCAATAACATACAATAATATAGTTCCCAGTCAAAATAAATACTTTATAATTATTAATAAATGTATTTCTACGAAACTCAACTATGAATAATCAACAAAATATAAAATATTCTTCCATCAAACACTTTCTTATTCACTCATCATATTTAAAAAGTGATGGAACTAAAGTTCAATTACATAGTTGTAGAAACTTAAGAGGACGCACATAATACGATGAATCAAATAATTCTGATAAAATGTACTTACATTTAAATCTGCTTGTGAAGTACTTGCACTTGCACTAGCAGTGCTGGTACTGGTACTAGTGGTAGCGGCACTATCAGTAATATCACCATTACCATCTATATCTATTATAACTGATTGAAATACTTCGGTTTTCTTCGGACATACATCCCAATCCTTTTCATACGGTCAACAATTCCTTGTAATTCAAATTTGCATTTTTTACAGGTCGCTCTGCTTCCTGTTTTTCCATCTGATTTATTCGATTTTTCAATGAAATATTGCCAAATAGAGCCTTTTTGCGACCACTACTTCGGGACATTTGGGCTCCTTTTGAAGACACTCTCCGATTTAAACAAGAAATTATAGGAGTACACAATTTCTTTATGAACCCTGACATCATCGAGTCGACTGTAAGTTACGAAATGATTTGAATCGCGTCAACAGCACTGAAAGACGCATGATTTTTCCTGTTCCGACAGGCACAGGAAAGCCGCGCGACACGCTGGCGAAAATTTTCATGTCATCACAAGTTATTTTGCGCATGGGACCAAGGAAATTTCCTCATTGTAAAGCTAGACAATAAACTAGTTTAGTTGGCAAGAGAAAAATAATGATAATCAGCGATTTTAAAACCTACTACTGCCATACTGAAGAAAAAAATCTGTTTTTTTTTATTTTTTCAAAAAAATCGTGATTTTTTGCAACTCTGCGATGAATGCTCGGTTTACAGACTATATACAGTTTTTTGTTGCGAAATGGCGTACCCTCCTGTGATACTCTGTTTCCTGATTACTAATTTCCAAAAAAATAAACAAAATTGTTAAAATAACTACATAGATAGTTTTGCCATGAGATTTTCATTAAAGATAGGGCATTTCGTAATTGCGGCCCAATTAGTACTTGTTTATATTTTTATGATATTGATTCCGGCCGTTTTTAAATATGTTTTTGTCTTTGTTTCAAGTAGATATCTCTGGAAAAATATCGTAGCAATTTTCTAGACATCCTTTATAAAAAATTTAAGTTTTCCATCACTACAAAAGTTAGTTGAAATATGGATAGAAATAGCTAAACATAGCCTCTAATGGTAGATTTTGCAAAAAAAATAGTACTACTAATATTTTCCATATAACTATGAAGTATACACACAATAAAACTTTATTAAATAACATATAAATATGTTTAATAGGCATGAGTCTGTAATTTCAACTAAACTATCAAACTAATTCCAAACAAAACAGTCCGGCAATGCTGTTTTTCAAATAGGCAGCTCGAATTTAATTATGTAATTATTACATCAGCATATTTTAAATTCGAGCTGCCCATTTGAAAAACAGCGTTGCCGGACTGTTTTGTTTGGAGTTAGTTTGATAGTTTAGTAGAAATTACAGACTCATGCCTATTAAACATATTTATATGTTATTTAATAATGTTTTATTGTGTGTATAATTCATAGTTATATGGAGCATATTAGTAGTACTTTTTTTTTCGCAAAATCTACCGTTAGAAGCTATGTTTAGCTATTTCTATCCATATTTCAACTAACTTTTGTATTGATGGAAAACTTTAATTTTTTATAAAGGATGTCTAGAAAATTGCTACGATAATTGTAAATTTACTAGTACTTACAACCGAGTAGCTCCTCCGGATGGTCCACGTCTTTGTGCAAGAATTATAATTTCATTGTGTATCTTTGGTCATAGGTGGTTCGTTATATTGTGTTATCTATGTCAATATAGAACTTTTACACGTAAAACGGTTTAAGAATTATTGATCGTTGAAGATTCAACCCAAGAACACATTTATGCCATTTTACAGGTAAAAGGGCACTGAGTAAATATTTGCGTCTTAACAGATCTAGTTTAAGTCTTAGCATCCATGATGGTCCGTCCAGCATGTTAACCGGAAAACGCACGCAGCATCCGTCGACAGCAAAATCCTCGGTGTCGGCATTGGCACTGAGGTCGCAAACCGTTCAGTCTGTTTCGGCATCGCGCGTATCGTGATGTGATAGAGCCTATTTTCGAATCTAACGTGACCTGTTGAAAAGTACGCAACTACATGTGTATCATACAGCGACGAGTTGTGCGGTGCGATATAAAAATAAGTGAAATTTAATGTTTTATGTTGCCTAAATAGGAACTAATAGCAATGCCGTATAATTTAGAGCAGTTATTTACTTAGTTAGTCGATGCTGTTTAATCTATACTGATACTTGGATTTCGATGTTTCATTGTCTCTACTCACTAAAAAACTACAGAGCCAGTTCAACCAACTGAAACTACAATAAAGTAGGATACACAACTTGTGTTTAATCATTTAGTTGTTCATTTCTTCAGCTACTTTAAACATACTTTTTTTTTCAATTTTAGGAGTTAGGCAAACGTATATGCTGATACACACCGTTCACAATTTTCCTTCATTTACGAATATCAGTGATTGAATTACAAATATGTGTGGACAGTATTATGCATTACAAAACCGAGTGGCGACAAAGCAAAATTGTGAGATTTAATGTTCTGTAAATGCTGTGGAATTTCTGTGTGTTTTTTATTTCTGAATTAGCTTCACCATTGCTTACAGTTACAATAATATATGCAGGAAAAAAATTATATCTATTACAATAATAAGGCCTAGATAATGAATTCTTCTTACGACGCTTAAATATTATATTACTCTTCCTTATTTTACTGTCGAGTACGTTTGTTTGTTAGTTTTATGAGATACTCAGTAGCCAGTCCTGTTTTATTTAATTGAATCAATTTTAATCGAGATTAAAATGCTATATATTTTATTACGACTAGTGCATTTCAGAAAGTGCTCAAAGCGGAATCAAGCAATTAAATTTACGGAAAATGCGGCAATTACACTGTTTTTTACCTTATGAGTATTTTTTTTATTTCAATCTATTTTAATTTTTATAATATTGGACTGTATTATTATACTACATATTTCATATCCCATATTACCGTTATAATTTTTAAAGCTAATGCCGAAAAATGTGGGAAGCAAAATACTATATTTTGCTGCCACATCACTTTACTTAAGCGACATTCTCCAAATTGTCCTAATACGTCAGAAACAGCTAACAATGGGTTAAGCTGAAAACGTTGTGTGATGATATTCATGTTTACGATTTCACTTAACATTACGTTGAAGTAATAAATAGCATTTTTCGTTTTCCCGGGCATTTTTAAATATATTTGTATTATGGCTCTTTTGGTCCTTTAGTTGCCACACTAGAAATAAAAGGACATTAAAAGCCGTAAAGAAAGCAATATATTTGTTCTAAGCATCTAAAGGTGAAACTGTACTTAGATTTCTGAGGCTTTTCTAAACAGAGTTTTGTTATTTAAATATTAGTTGCGAAAGGCGTATATGTAGTTATTAAACTTATTCGGTATCGTGTTTGTAGATATGCGTTAGAGTTTTCAAATCAGAGATGGTATCTGGTTATCAATATGAAGTGAATCCTGATCAAGATTTCCAGTCATTCACATCCGCTAAGATACAATACTAATGCATGCATTCTGGTGAAGGACATTAGCGGTCCCAGGACATCAACATGGGGGGAGCTCTTAAAGTTTATGTCTGTGTTATTTGAAATAGTATCCTAGAGCATGACATGACAGGTGAACCTTTACACTGATTTGGATCAGAATTAACAATATGTTTTCACAATATAAATAACAATAATACATTTTCTGGATATCTGGAAGGTCTTAAACCTTTGCTCCTCTTAATTTATTGACAAATATTGATATCAAGAGTAGAGCACCACATACAAAATGCACTGCCAAAGTGGTTTCATGTAAATTAATTTTTTTGTTATATAATACAGCCTTGATCTCCAGGACTCGTATTCTCGAGTCAGTGGAAGAGCTTTTACGTGGAAGAGAAGATGGAATAAATATGTAGTCTTTTCAATTTGCAATCGATGGAAACAATCACGTATTTGAAGAATAACATACATCTTTATGATGTCGTCTCTTTCCACGTGGGAACTATTCCAATGACTCAAGAATTACTCTCCAGATGTTTTTTTCGCAGACAAATGGTGTGTTAAATGGTTAGCTTCAAATCTACAGAGTTTCAAAGAGATCATGTATGGATACCGGATACCGCGATATCACATAATTTTTAACATAATGTCTCTTTAATGAGCTTAATTTGCGCCAAACGGTGAGCAAATCGCATAAATAGATGTGTAAGATTTCCAGAATATAAGTTTTTGTCTTTTTGAAAAGATCATGCAGGATGATCATTAATAACTAAGCATTTTAGTCAATATTGGGCCAATCGACTATATTAGTTTTAACGAGAAATATGCCATTAGTGTAACTGGAGTTGACGTAAAGATATCCAAATAGCTTAAATAGTTATAAAGGATTTACATTTAAACGAATATTATCTTAATTATACGAGGTAATTCTTACTAATGGCTATAATGTAACTAGGCCTATTAAACCAAGGACATATTTGCAGATGAAATAATTTATAATTAATGTACAGAATGTCAGTTTGTCTTTATTTTAATATACAGGGTATGATTAGTATTTACAACAGTAGTGTTTTCGCTAACAAAAGACGGTTAATGTTCTTATTAAACTCGTATTTAAAGAAAACCATGCAATACTATTTTAAATTACCTATTGAACTTTAATAGTATACTATTAAAGTGTAACAGACCATGGATAATATACGACATTTTCGATTACATCTACAAATTAATTTTTTCATTATTAATCCATTAGTGCATAGAGTTATAAAAGCTTTAGATTTGTATGTTTTTTTTTTGGTAAAATACATTTACATAAGTTGAATTTCATACAAAAATTATTGGAATAATTTTGCTTTAAAAAAACTGCCCGTTTAAGCAAACATCATGCACGGGGAACTAACATGTAAAACAAACTAAAAACTAATTTTTTGATGTAAATGTTCTGTTTAATAGACACAATTATATGGTTTCGTCAGTCATATTTCATGTTTTGACTTGGATGTTGTATAATTTTTCTTTCTGATGATGGCTTTCCATATATTGTTGATAAATCCAAAGCAATTGCTTTTCTAAAATATAACATTCCTTTTGAACTGAACTGGCTTAGTGGATCGACTTTTCCCATAAAGAGCTAAGCGTTTGATATTGAAACGCAAATAGCAAAATATTGACCAGCGTCTTTTTTTTTACGTACCCTTGTTCTATAAGAAGCCACTACTTGATCCATCTTGTCCACTCCAATTGAAAATAGTTTTGGTTGTAGAACACTAATTTTTGCCTTACTTTCTCTGGAATATCTTGTACAGGTTCCTCTCTTTATATCGTCATAATTCATAATGCATGACACTACATTATTAACTTTCTATCGCAACAATCCGTATCCTCTTAAAAATTGTAGTATCCTCATGATTGCCTTCTTGTATTTAACCAGATGCACAGTACCCCTTTTCAGCTAAATGGTTGAAATGGCATGTTGACGAACAATAGTTGTCAAAAAAAGTTTGTATTCTTTGTTTGGAGGAAAATTTGCTTGTTTTATTAGTCTTATATCATCACCCATTCCAAACCCACCTTCTTTCGTTTCTCATTTTCCCGTATAAATGTTAAATGCCAAAAGGTAATCAGCTTGAGCAAATTGCCCAAACCGTATGGATTTAGCTTTGTAAATTGATTGGCATAGTGTTTTCAACAATATTGTACCATGCTTTCATCTATCGAGAGTTGTTCTTAAAACCACCATGATATTGAAAAACATTGATATAATATGAGGGGTCTCAACTTGTACAAGCAGTTGAGTTCCGTTTGATTTTCAGTTTTACTTTTATCATTGAGATAGAAATTTCGTAGGATCCACTCGAATCTATTTGGCCTTATGCTATTCTGCAGAATGACAAGGACATCTGGATGACTTGACTATCACAATCGGTCACTGGCATATTTTGAATACCCTGAGAATCACATAGCTCCAAGATTCACATATATTTCGTCTTTTTGGACATTTACAAAAATAATTTTTTTCTTCAAACGTCAGTAAATCCATCATTACTCGACTGTGTAGGCGGCCGTGAAGTTTCGTTCTTCCTCCGCCGGAGCTTTACTTTTCACTTTTCCGCCGGCGGAGGCAAAAGTGTTGTCATAGCAACATAGATACAATACAATACAAACAGAAAACAAAATAAGCGTCAACAACTCAAGATTTATTAAACTACAATTTGTATTTATCCCTCAATTTATGACTGCATTTCTACAAATCACTAATTTAGGAACAAATTGGTTATTATTTAATCGAACTTACTCAATAACTGCTTATCAATACGGAATTAAAACGCAATCGGAGACGCAATCTTAAAAAAATAATTATTGTTGACAGTGTCCACTGACAGCTTTATGTTACATTATTATAGCAACAACCTGTGCCTATTCACCGACACCGGTCTAAGCCGCCTTGCTTATTGATTGCTTATCTTTAATAATAATTAGATATTACTACTATTAAAAATAGATGTTTTTGCAGTAATTTGTCGACATTTGAAGAAAAAACAGCATATTTTATTTGGAGGAAAAGTTACTTTTCATGGCTTGCTCTCTATTACCAGCCTCACTCCGTTCGGCTGTTAAACACGAGCGCGCCATGAAAAGTGTCACTTTTCCTCCATATAAAATAATATACTATTCTGTGCAGAGTATACTTTGATTTTTTATGTGCAATTATATGCGCCGTAAAAAAGGGTTCAAAAAGCAGCAGCCTCTGAAAAATATATTTCCTCGCAAGCTTTAACAATGTTAAAGAGGGGCGTTTCTTCTTTCCAGAAAAATAATTTTTTTGGGATAACTTTTTCAGATTTGCAAACTTACGTTATTCAAAGTTAGTTACTTTTATTTGGACGAACATATTTTGACGGTGGTTCATCGCCATCATTTGAATCAGATGCATACAAATTTGTACTTGGCCTTTGCTCTGCTTTAATTTGGAATAACTGTCACATAGGTTGAACCCTCGGTTGAACCTCACATTGAGATTTTAGCATTCGAGGTCCCAAACAATTGAAATCCGCTTGGTGTTCGTCATCACTTAGATCTTCATTCAGATCAATATCAGCGGCTTGTTCCATATTTTCGCATTTTTCTAAGGCTTGTAAAAATTTTGCAAGGCATAAGTTATGAAAGTACAAAATTACTGAAAAGTGTTCCGGCCGCAAGGTGTCCGTTAAAACAAACAGCAAAAATGGCCTCAAAAACTAATTCTCAAAAAGCTCAAAGTAATATGCTTGTGACTTAGTCTCACCTTATTCATATGGAATTAAAATTTGTAATAAAAACATATTTATGCAGCGCGGAATAATATATAATATTTTTTTACATCAAATGGCTTATTTAAGCCACTTGATGTAAGAACTATTATATATTATTCCGCGCTTTTCATAAAGAGTGGGGTCCATGATGGAGAAAGAAGTAAATTGCAATAATCCCAGGCAGTATAAATCACGAAACTACACTTTTCAAAGCTCAAAATTCACTTTAGAAGGCAGAACCGGAAAAGCAAAATATAGGTTATTGTCTTTGGTATTGAATTTCAATTGGTTATAACCCAGGTTAATAATGAAACATCAGTATCATAATGAGCTTCATTATGATACTGGTAGTAAATGTCTAATAAATCAATTAAAGTATATCTAGTAGAAGTAAAATATATTTTTCTACAACCGCGCAAAATAACTAATTACAAAATTGAAATGAAATCGCAAAATCAACGAATGCCGCGGATCCTTATTTTGCTCTCTAGAAGCTCTTACGGCTTTCGAGTTCCCCATGCATGCGAATTCGAGCCATCCTGTACATGTAAAGCTTACTCTTTGACTCACCATTTTTTTCTGTGAAGAATACATCTGGGGGCCAAAGACTCTTTAACATCTAAAAATGTTATTAATTTTCAACAAAACCACTTTTCAGTGCATTTAGTGTCAATCATCTACGCTTTTTACGGTGATTCTACCATACTTTGTAGGAGTAAAATACACACGAGCTTAAGACATACGTTGTCAATCATCTTGGTAAGATTACCCTTCATTAGACACCGTTAATTTTGCAAATATGAAAGACACCCTATGGTTAGACAGCCCCCAGATATTTTTAGAGATTATGGAGCCTAAAAAATATTTAAGAAAAAGTGGATATTAAATAAAACTTAAAATTAGCAAAAACAACTATTTCATTATATTTTTAAACTATCAACATCAATTGCTTTCAAGACTTTTATTATAGAAATCTTAAAAAAAAACAAATCTTTTTATGTAAACCATAAACTAAGTAAATAATCATAATACTTATATTATTTAAAATTTAAGACCTAGCTAATACAAACATTTTTTTGATTAGATATTAAAAAATTTGAATGCTGTATACAACAAAGAATTCATTGACGGCAGTTACAAAATACAAAAACTCGATAAGTAGGTATCGCAAATGACAAGGTCACATTTATTTATCACACACCATTTTTGTCTTCCTATCCCTTTCTCAAGGACGAAAGGCGCATCTTACTCGTCTTACTAAATAACTACCCTGTGGCGCAGGTTCTCGAATTGCGGTAACACCTAATATGCCTCTAATGTATGTCTTAAGTGATTTACTTAGCGTTGAATTTTCTAATATAGCCCGCAGCAGTCGTTATATTAGTTGAAACAAAAGTTTATTCGAAAATTGTTTTCTATTTATCGTATTGTTCCTATTAGCCCTTAAACAGCAGTATTATTTCTGAGCATTCGCATCATAAAGATATTACATTCAGTGAGCAACTTATTGAAGAGATCCACCGAAGCGGACCAGTTATTTACGGTGATGTTAGGCAGGTACTCTGGTTCACTGTTTTCTGTGGCGAATTATACGACATAAGGGAATGCGTTGACCATGCACCAAGTTCTTGTTCATCATGACAATTTTGATCTTCTATTAATCTGTTCTAGATGCTAGCTAGATTCGAAACGGGCACTACTTCTATTGTGCAATAATAATGTAGGTATGGTACCTACTTACAATAGGTTCCATATTTCCCTAACAGGAGCCAGGCTCTCGTTGGATGGCCGCTCTTGTCTGGTTTTTTGTCGTCGAATTTTAGACAACAGGCCAAAAATTTAAACTCGTTTTTTGATATTGCTACCCTGAACAAAGACATTCCATATTTATTTGACCATAAATCGGCGGTGCTCGAATTTGATGACTTTCTACTTTCTATCTTTAGAGAAATACAGAAGTCCAAAAAAGGCTCGAAAGACAATTACATCTGTCTCAAGGTGGACTGTAAAATATCCAATACGCTCTTCTTCCTTGCAGTTTTCTCGTTAGCATGGAGAATAACTTTGCTCAAAATATCAGCATTAAATGGAGTTCTCACGCTGCGAGCATCTTCTTTAGGATCTGGCATAATAGATACAATGTTATAATTATCCTTTCACTTAGTTAAGTTCTTTCTTTTTTCAGTATGTTCAAGTTGAATTGGTCTTGCCCATCTCTGATGCACTCAACATGAATTAAGTAACCCAAAAAAAGGGGAGGGCCAGTCTGGTAGGATGGGTCGAGCTAATGCCTGCTCGTAATTTCGTTAACTATATTATTTACTTAATTAAGCATTTTCTTTTTTCAAAAATATATAGATTAACACTGATATTTTCAAAAAATTTAAAATGTATTTAAAAAATTTCCCCTAATTCAAGTTATATTGTAGCGATCGCATCATTTTGTTAATCTCATCTAGCATAGTGGCAGCTACACTGCAATCGTAATTTATAAAATTAGGTACTTTTTCTTTTTATTTTCTAGACTTAATACTTAGGTTTTAAAACTTAAAATTTCCGCTTATTCTTGGCGAATAATTTCCTGTGTCATCAGTCTACTTGTCAACACGTTCTGTAGTGACACTTTTATCGTTTCACCCAGAAACGCGGTTCGGCCCTCGCTTTTCTTAAAAAAAAATGTGAACCCTTTTCCAAACAATGTAGTTTGTGAAATTTTTATGTGACCATTGTCGATTGGTGTTGTTTGTTTCTCGTCGTCGATACGTTTTTCGTGTCAACTAACAAGTAACTGAAAGAACTCTAACCTATTTCCTATTATATTACTCAATACAAAAATCACCCTTCTTACTTCACGCATATAATTTAATTACTTTCAGATCCTAGCAATTTTAACGTCTTAATATAACAATGTCAATTTTATCAATTTCTCTTCTTAAGAATCTTACAAGAATCACTAACTTTCCGTTAATGGGTGGTTCTTTTACTTGCTTTTCAGGCAACACTGAGGATGGTTTAGGCCCAAAGCGCTGTGTTACGCTCTTATAGGAAGTCCTTTTTGGATTAAAACTTTTGCATGGAAAACGAAACGTGTTTCATTTTCAGTTATGTATTGCACGCCTTCCCCTACTTTCAGGTTATGTAGAACTCCATTTGCAGCCGATTTTCCCTCGTAAAACACTGTTCTCCTTGCATGTCGTCATCACTCTACTCCTTTTCTTCTAAATAGTCGGAATTTTCGTCTGTGTCATGGCCTTCAAAAATGTTTTCCTTCTCGTTATTCTCGTCTAAAATGATTTTATTCATTTCTTCCTCAAGTTCTTCTGTTAAGCGTCACCTTCTACACAAAGAACTGCTGGTTTCATCCATAATGTAATTTGTGAACTAAAATATAGCCGAGTAATAACTAATAAGCAGTAAAACTGAAGAAACTACTCACCCAACAAAAATATTCAAAACTGTAATGAGAAATAAGTAACATCAAAGACACCTTGGGGTCAGCAGACCCCACGCACTTTGACTCAGAGGTGAAAGCCGACTAAGTAATTCAAATATCAACACAAAAGGCCATACAATCTGGCGCTTTATGAAATATGTCTATAATTTTATCAAATCACTACTGGGTATGTGACCCTACGGCGGCGCCGGCGCGGCGTCTTACGAAGGTTACAAAATGAATATATTTTGCGGATTTACTATCCCTGAATACGTCTATACAAATTGCTTTTAAATATCTAAGCAAAAACATGCATCTTAGTGATAGGGGATCAGGGTTTTTGAAATCCGACTTAGACCTGGAAACTGTGGAGAGTGCATTTTTCTGGCTCATAGAATCTCATTTGAGATATGGCTTATGTTGTATGGCAGCTGTTCTCAGTATCTGTTCAATATTGTTTATTTTACAAGAAAAGCTTTACAATATTATGTTTAAACACAGATTCAGAGACTTACATAGACCATTGCTTTTATCTCATAAAACTTTAACATCGGCACACCTATTTTTGTTGAAAGTATCATGTCTATTTCATAAAAAGTTTCAGAGTAAGATGAGATTAGCATCAATATATAAAACACACCAGACGTATATTGCTAATTTATACAATGTTCCAAGAGTAAGAAAATAATCATCATCTACTATTTATATATTTGGAGAAAATAATATTGGTACAAAATGTGTTGCCAATTTGAAAAGCTTATTACTCTGTTGATGACTTTTTAAGTACCACCTTAATTTACATGTCTAAGTAATTTTTAAGCGTAGGTACAAAGGTGTGTATATTTCTAATTTGTGATATTTATTAGGTCTTAGTATGCAACATTACATATTATGCAAAACAAAAGATATAAACAAAAGTATTATTTCTTTCTCGCTTAATTATTATAAGTCAATCTAAATTTCACTTTTTTGCAGTTAGTAATCTATTGTAAGAATGTTTTGTCTGTGTTTTAACATTGAAAATGTTTATATAATCGCAGGGCCTATGGGTGCGAAATTCAACGAAATGTTCATGATGTATATGTCCCATACATCCCACGTAAAAGTCGAACGATGCCGAATATAATATATTATGTTTTGCTGGTTTGCTTTATTATTTATGTAAATGCGTTCATGCAAGTTTTGTTTTTGACAGTCATCTCGAATCTTATAAATACTGAAAAACAACAAAACTTGAAGTAATATGTATTTATGCGGTGTATTTTGATAATAAACTTAAATAATGCGTAAAAATCAACTTTTACGTTAAATTGTATTGGGGCTGTCTAAGGGTGACCTTTATTTTCTCACGACATTATCGTGTTGCATTATAGCGGGGCTTGATAGACGAATCGAATGCAAATATTTTGTTGTTATTTACAATCTCCCCTAATATTAAAAATTACAAAAAAGAACAAAACTTATGCAAGAATTAAATTTTTTAACATCTTATAGTCACTATTGTTATGTACTCTCGGGAATTGAGACGAATCGAATGCAATTATTTTCTTGGTTTTTACAACCACCCCTAAAGTTATAAATTGTAAAAACGAACAAAAGTTTAAGTAATATGTATATATGGTATATTTTGGTAAATTAAACTTACGTAATCTGCTGAAAGTCATTATTTTCATTAAATTGTGCTAAGGGTGACTTTTACCATCTCTTGACAGCCTAGTAGTGTTACATCGTTAGATCGGGGATTAAAAGACCAATCGAATGCAAATGCTTTTTTTTGTTTTTTACAAACACCCCTAACGTTATAAATTGTTAAGACGAACGGAACTTAAAGTAATATGTATTTATCTAGTATATTTCGGTAAACTAAACTTACGCGAACTGCTAAAAGTCATCAGCAGTCAAGTCAATCAACACACATTAAAATGTGTTAGGGGTGGATGGGAGTGACTTTTAGTTTCTTATGACAGACTAGTCGTCATGCATATCGCTAGACCGGGGATTGAGACACGAATGAATCGAAAGCAAGTTTTTTTTTGTTTTTACAACCACCGCTAATGTTATAAAGTATGAAAACGAACGAAACTTGACGTAAATGTATTTATGTGGTATAATTTGGGAAACTAAACTTACGTAATTTAGTCTTAACTAACCTAAACTAACCCATGCTTATATCAACTATTATTTTCAACACAATTATGAGTTTCTTCAGATCTCAATTTTAATAAGCATTGCTTCGGCATTTTCAATGCCTCGCCCGGTTGCATCTTTGTAAAGGACTGTTAGTTTTTTGAGTATAAAGCTTATTTTGTCTTTGGCTTTAACGAATATTTTGTAGATGACGACATTAAATTCTTAAAGTATTTGTTTTCTGGGAAATCGCGAAGAACGAACATGGCAAACGAACCTTTATGAATTTATACTCATGAGAAATAGTTCCAACATTTTGAATAAATGCCAGGCGCAATTCCTCATCGGAATCTGCTATTCATGCACTTGTGTACTAAATTGAAATGTCGTTTAAATATAGAAAACCGGCGCCGAAATCAGAATGGAAATTGAAATCGAAGAAGAGATTACATCTCTGTGCCTTATGCTTTTCATGAATCTATATAGGAATAATTTTAAGACTTTTGAGAACAATCCCAAGCTGCTATATCAACCGATGACTCACATATCTTGCCTTGAACTTCGACAAAAAGAGTGAATGCTGATTTGTGGTTAAAAACCAATTTCATTATCATATTATTAGCTACGAGGTTAAAAGGCAATTAAGGAATGAAAGCTGACACCGTGCTCGCATAAAATACTTCTATATCAAAATTAGTCAAACGAAACTAAGATCTCACTAATATTGAGTACTTTGGACATGTTTTTTTCAAAAGGCTTTTTGGATATACCTGCCACTCATTCTTCTTCATATTGTGCTAATTTAAGGCAGTGAAGCTTACCAATCGAAATTTTGGACAAAGAACCAGGAAAAACCTACCCATTAGAGTGCTTTTTTACCATGACAACAACGCAAGCCTTGAATAACATCTTAAAATATCATATCACGTATATGACGTAAATAAAAGCTTATCGTCAAAATAGCACATAACAGCTTTAAACTAAACAATCGAAATAACTCTTTCTCATTCAGACACATCAACAATTCTTAACTAACAAGCTATATAGTTTCATATATAGAAAAGATTGCTAATGCGTTTAAAAAGTTAGCATTCTATTACCCTTAGTCATGGTAGGAACTATCTATTCTATAGCTGAACCATTATGGTATCTTCAATACATCTTTAGGTACAACGTTTGCTTCCTTTTAATACGTTCTACGGTGTTGCCCTTTCTGTAATATTTAAGTGTGTTTCGTCTATTATCTGCCTTAATTTCGCATATTGTGTAATGATGAATTAGCATAGTTAACTGGATATTAATTTAAGAAGTTGATTGGATACTTATTTAAGCTTAAGTAATTTTAGTACTAATTTATTTGAGTAGACCATCTGATTCTCCAATTACATAACTAGTTATAATTTTAAGCTTAACTCCAAATATAACTAAATACAGACAGCAGTTATTAATGATATTAATTATAATATATTTCCTTGAATGCAGAAATGATTTATAAATTTATACGTACTTATTACCTATAACTAGCAACATAACAATGTTAAAATTACAGCGGCGGTATCGTAACGTTAGTTACCGCAGTATTAAATTTGCCGTTGCGCTATATTACCCTTATCCTAAAAATTATCGTATGGTTCAAAATAACGGTAACGTGATGATAAATTTTTCATTATTATTTTTCTTTAGAATATGTTAGAGAGTATACAGTAGTTGATTTATAAAACGTTAAGGATCTTTAAACTTTTGTTCGTAATAAAAATAAACTGGAGTATCGTTTATGGTGGGGGCGTTATAAAAGGTACTCCGGCCAGATATCAACTTTTTCAGTTTTAAATGGAAGAACATAATATATAGGTATTTTTACGTTTTTAGATCCTACCTACCTAAAATTCTCAGCCTAATTGATGCATCATCCTTATTCGTGCAGTTATTAGTTTAGGCTTGGCGTTAATATTTGCTTAAATTAATTCTGTAAATCAATTAAAAACATACAGGTCCCCCCATTGGCGAAATTAATTTCACTAGATGTCAAAAACTTATTTCCGAGTATACCACCGAATGTTTGTTACTGGTGAATAAACTATTAAGGGATAAGCTTCCAATACTGGTCATTGAGCACCTCTTATCACTTCTTTCAATCGTCTTGCAACAGGACTTCTTTCAATTTAATTATCGTTTTTCAGACTGAAGGAAGGACTCGCTATGGGTTCTTGTCTCTCGCCGTTTCTCAGTGAGGTAGTTATGTGCAACCTGGAAAGCAAAATAGCATCTAGGGAATTTTCTAATTATCTAGTATTTTATAAGAGATACGTGGATGATATTTGTATCCTTTGGAACGGTGGTGATGAGAAGATCAGGGAATTTCTGATTTTTGTAAATGGCCTCCACCCTAAAATAGAATTTACTCTGGAACATGAAAGCAACCAGTGCTTACCTTTTATGGACAAACAATAACTCCATTGAGATTGAAATTTTTAGAAAAACCAGAGCGACAGATAATATCATACAATTTCATTCAAATTCACCAACAACCCACAAATTCGCTAGTTTTAATTCTCTGTTTTATAGATTATTTAACATCCCACTCTCTAGAGACGCCTTTAATAAAGAACTTAATATTATTAAACAAATTGCCTTAAATAATTATTTTCCATTTAAATCCATTAAAAAATTGTATAGTAAATTCGTTAACAAGTATAAGCTTTCATTTAATTTTATTCAAACAAATATTAAACCGGATGTTACCTATAGATCTTTAACTTATTTTGGCACAGTTTCTAATATTTTGGGCCGTATTTTTCAAACATATAATGTAATGACCTCCTTTAAAACTAGTAACACACTTAAAAGTCCTATTGTTGAGGTTAAGGATACGGTGAACCCGCTGACTTCATCGGGAGTATATGAAATTAAATGCACTGAATGTCCTGCAGTGTACATCGAACAATCTGGTAGGAAAGTGGCAACGCGTATTAAAGAACATAAATTTAGGTTTGATAAACATATTAAAACCGATACTGGCATTATAAGATCTTTTACACAAATAGTGCACTATATAAAAATCGGCCTCTCTTATTGGTCGATCCGCATGGCCCTCCGCTCGCTTCGCTCGCTACGGGGGTTCAAGAAAAGGATACTAACCAGGTGCTAACCCAAACTAACCCAAGACATACCCAAAATTAAGAAAAAATCTGTTTAAAAACATAATCTTAATAAAGAAAAAGAAACGGAGTTTGAACCCGGGCCGTCCAGGTGGAACTCAGCTGTCTAAACCTCTACACCACGAGAGCTCTTGACAGAAATCGATTGCATCACGAATACATATTGTAATACGAGATGGATCGACCAATAGGAGAGGTCGATTTTTTTACATAGTGCACTATTTGCATAAAGTCTTAAAATGCCCGATATTGTGGTGAGTAAATCAGCATTTGCCAATCACCTATTAGAAAATAGACACACTTTCCCGCCAGAAGAAAATGTTAGAATTCTGCATAAATGTGATAAAGGTAGAAAGCTGGATCTTTTGGAGACAATGGAGATTAATAAGGCTCTAAAAAGTGCCGATTTTGTAGGTGTTAATGACAAAATTATGGGTCAAAATCATTTTATTTTTAACAACACTGTGCTTCTACATTGCCCGTAATGGATACCATCGCTACAGACGCAACGCCATCTAATACCCCACAATAGAACTCCCGACCATCAGAATATTGCAGTTTAATAGGTAGTAAACTGAATATTGCTCCTTTTGTTATTTTCGTCCGGTCACTCGTGTTTGATGCAGATGTCACAATGTGTATTAAATTATAATTTATAATTTTTATTCTTTGTACCTATTTGGAATGTTGTGTTTGTATACAGTATATACTGTATACAGTTAGAGTTCGTTTGCGTGTATGTATGGATGTATATCGTCCTATATTTGGTAAGAGGAACCTTTATTTTTCGGGTGATTTTATTTGAATTAAATGTTTTTAAGGGCTGATGATGCCCTAACTGGCTGAAACATATGTTACCAGAGTAATTTCAATATATAGATGCTGTAGATTTTGAGAGTTTTTCGTTCCTGCTTTTAATGTTAATATTAGCCTTAAGTTTGTATATAAATATTTCCAATTGATTCTGTTAGCGGCTTATAAAATTTTCAGCTATGTCAATGATAAAGAGGGCTAGGAGTAAGGAGAGCAATCGACAATGGCCGAAATTCGGATTTCTGGTCATACTTTTGTAATAGTTCACAAGTTTGTCATAGTTGGCGCTGCGATCCCATGCGCTACACTTTTGACACGGTGTCTTATGGAGAATATGTGATTGTTTCGCGTTTTTTGTAAAAAAACATGGTGTTAATTGTGTTTTATTACGTGTATGTGATTGACTATGAGTTTGGACAAAGTTAATCTAAGCAGAAGTTGTTTTGCACTTTGCATCATGAAATAAAAGACGTAATTTTGAGAATACAGCTGATTGTTTTTATTTCATATCAAGAAAATTATGATAAATTTTGTATCATATTCATCAATATCCTCTCTGTGTATGCTTGTGAATAATACAGTAATGATTTCTAATTATTCTCAGATATTAATTATTAAGAATAAAATGTTTTGCTCATTGCAAATGCAAATACTCTTATAGGTTATAGGGTAACCTAAAATAAAACTGCATATAATAGTATATTATTTTATACGGAGGAAAAGTGATACTTTTCATGGCGCGCTCGTGTTTAACAGCCGAACGGAGTGAGGCTGGTAATAGAGAACAAGCCATGAAAAGTAACTTTTCCTCCAAATAAAATATGCTGTTTTTTCTTCAAATGTCGACCAATTAATGCAAAAACATCTCTTTTGAATAGTAATAATAATAATTATTATTAAAGATAAGTGGAGTCGCAAGGAGGCTTAGACCGGTGTCGGTGAATAGGCACAGGTTGTTGCTATAGTAATGTCACATAAAGCTGTCAGTGGACACTGTCAACAATAATTATTCTTTTAAAATTGCGTCTCACATTGCGTTTTAATTCCATATTGATAAGCAGTTATTGGGTAAGTTCGATTAAATAATAACCAATTTGTTCCTAAATTAGGGATTTTTAGAAATGCAGTGCACAAATTGAGTGATAAATACAAATTTTAGTTTAATAAAAATTGAGTTGTTGGCGCTTATTTGTTGTTTGTTTGTATCTATGTTGCTATGACAACACTTTTACCTCCGCCGGCGGAAAAGTGAAAAGTAAAGCTCCGGCGGAGGAAAAACGAAACTTCACGGCCGCCTACACAGTCGAGTAATGACGGATTTACTGACGTTTGAAGAAAAACATTTTACCCTAATTTCGTGTTCAAAAAATAAATGATGAAAAATAATGTGAATAACATATTTTATTAATTTATTACACAAACGCCAAAAAATTGTCTATAGAACTAAACTCGTTATATTAAGCAAAATTATTTAACAGATTCTAAAATGTATGGTAAAACATCTGATGAAAAAAATTAACTACTTTAAGTTACAGCCTCTAAAATTGAAATGGCAACGAGCGATAGCGAATTGAGCAAAATCGCTAACGATTTATGCTTACAATTTTTACAGATCTTGGCTGCCCATTCCAAACAGGAAGGCTTGACACATACACAAATAAAATGTTTTTCTTTTAATTTGCCGTCACAGAGACCGCACTGCTATGGTTAAGGTACAACTTATACACTAAAGCTATTGTTAGGGGTTAAATAACATCAAATAACACGTTTTCAATAAATAAAAAGTGAAAAATGTCCACTATGTCCATAAGAAACCATGTATTTTTCCTATCGCATAAGACACGGACGCCCTCTGGCGGTGAGATCTTAATCTCATTTACCGTCGACAAACCATGACCAAAATAATAACATTGCGTTTGATCTCCTTCTCTCTAGCCCTCCTTAGTCAATGAACAAGGGTAAAAATTAAATAGAGACCCGTTGGCGCTTAGCTGGTGCTTTTATTGGCGATAAGCTTTTTGGAACTTATAACAAGATTACACATCCTTGAGGCTAAGCAAGGATTTTAGTTTGGGCGTTTCGCAAAATAGATTAAAATATAATTATATTGCTATATCGTTGACGTTTTATTAATGTTGTTAAATATCACCGACACGATAAATAGCACAGGAAACATGAAGTTCCAAATTATTAGAAATAATAAAAGTCATTGACAACGGTATAACGGTATATTTAATGTCCTAGTAATGCTGCAAGACAAACACGCAACAGTACGTTTACGCCACGTCAAAGCTCTCATAACAGCAACTCATAACACATTAATAACGTCGCAATACCTTGACGGTTATCGGCAATCTTACCACACTTATGAACTCATGAACTGTTTGTTGTTAATAAGTGGTGTCTAGAAGGGCAGACTTGATCCCGAACTCCGCTCGTCAATGTTGTTTATAAACTTTTTCACTTCAGACGTTTTTATAAGACTTTTCGAAAAAATTAGGAATCTGAGAGGTTGGCTTAGGTGGCGAGGCTCGCGTCTAGAACGCAAAGAAATGGGTTCGACGTCCGGTGCTTGCAATTTTTTTTATTGGATTAGTTAGTTTTTTTGGCATGCCTTGGGTTCGTGTGGCTTAGTTTTTGTTGGTTGTGCCTAGCAGCGAGCGGAGCGAGCGGAAGGCATTGCATGAAGTGAAAACGTTAAAATAGAAAAGTAAACATTAGACAAGGCATAATCCCTGTCGTTCGGCAGAAGTCGGGATCAAGGCTTCCTGTACCAGTGAGACGATAGTGTGGTGTCTACGTATATCGATTGTATTTAGTAATATATGAAGCTCACAAATGTCGCGCTGGGGTCTCCATGTGATCAATATTATCAATAGCTTCCAGACAGTTTGCAATATCTTTGGCAAATCTTTATTAAGTTATAAGAGGGAAAACCAAACTCAAAAATTTTGTCCCATGTTACATGTTTCGCCTTATTAGGGGCATCATCAGACCTATAAAATATAATTAAATCAGAAAAAAACCTAAAATACAATAGCCAAATAGCTCACCCAACGTGCGTTCTTTCACCTCACAACAACAACAAATGACACGATAACAATGACTACTGCCGAGATTATACACCAAACAAATATAAAATTTAAAAAAATATATAAAATTTAAAACTTAGAACTACAAGTAAGCCATTCAAATATACACAAATACCAAAGAACAATTTTACAGGAATCCGCAACCTAGCGTATTTAAAATTTTGAAGTACGCGACATCTAAAAGTAAACTATACCAGTACGTAGAAAAATTATTATATATCGCACCACTAGGTGTCTTTTAAATTATTAAAAGTGAGATGACGTTCAAATGTAAAGCGGTCGTTCACACATGTGATGTCAGGGCTTTTAAAGGCTCTTCCTATTTCTAGGGTTTCCAAAAGGTCTAGTTTTTTGCCTTTGTCGCATGCGTGGATAACCCTCACATTGTCCTCAGGTGGAAACGCGTAGTTTGACGTTAAGAGATGATTAGCAAACGCAGACTTAGTACTGTCAATATTTGTATTTTTATATTTACTAAATTGATACTTGTGTTCGTTAAACCGAGTAACAACTTTACGGCCTGACTGTCCAACATAAATTGCCGGACAATCAGGACACTTAATTTCATAAACCCCAGAAGATGTCAGGGGATCCAGCCGATCTTTAACTGTAACCAGGTGACTTTTTAAAGTCTTAACCGTCCTAAAAGGAAGGACAAATATACGGCGAAAAGAGTTTAGCAAGATGTTCTGAAATTTTACCAAAATAAGTAAAATATCTGTAGGGCTTGCTAACAGTATCAGGAATAGTTTTTAATATATTGAAACAAAATTTGTATCTATGGAGGAACCTAAAATAAATCTTATCCACAGTTTTAGCAGGGAACAAGTTATTATGGGCTATCTGTTTAATTATTAAAAGTTCTCTATTAAACGAGTATCTAGACAAGGGAATATTAAAAAACCTATAAAAGAGAGAATTTAGAGCGGCGAACTTATGGGAAATGGAAGAATTAGAGTGAAATTGAATAATATTGTCTGTTGCTGAAGGTTTCCTGAAAATTTCAAATGTTATTTTACCATCAGTTCTCTTTAAAAGTAAATCCAAAAATGGTAGCGACCTGTTACTCTCCTCTTCTAAAGTGAATTCGATTTTATTATGGAGCGAGTTTACAAAATCAAGGAATTCTCTTAGAGTCCCGTCCCCACCATTCCAGAGAATACATATGTCGTCCACGTACCGTTTATAAAACACAATAAAATCCTTAAAGCGGCTGTTCATAAATGTATGTTCTAGGTTATCCTTCCTTTAGGACACACTTTAAAAAGTCACCTGGTTAAAGTTAAAGATCGGCTAGATCCCCTGACATCTTCTGGGGTTTATGAAATTAAGTGTCCTGATTGTCCGGCAATTTATGTTGGACAGTCAGGCCGTAAAGTTGTTACTCGGTTTAACGAGCACAAGTATCAATTTAATAAACAGAAAAATACAGATATTGAGAGTACTAAGTCTGCGTTTGCTAATCATCTCTTAACGTCAAACCACTCGTTTCCACCTGAGGACAATGTGAGGGTTATCCACGCATGCGACAAAGGCAAAAAACTAGACCTTTTGGAAACCCTAGAAATAGGAAGATCCTTTAAAAGCCCTGACATCACATGTGTGAACGACCGCTTTAGATTTGAACGTCATCTCACTTTTAATAATTTAAAAGACACCTAGCGGTGCGATATATAACAATTTTTCTACGTCCTGTTATAGTTTACTTTTAGATGTCGCGTACTTCAAATTTTAAATACGCTAGGTTGCGGATTCCTGTAAAATTGTTCTTTGGTATTTGTGTATATTTGAATGGCTTACTGGTAGATGTCACTCATAGTTCTAAGTTTTAAATTTTATATATATATTTTTTTAATTTTATATTTGTTTGGTGTATAATTTCGGCAGTAGTCATTGTTATCGTATCATTTGTTGTTGTTGTGAGGTGAAAGAACGCACGTTGGGTGAGCTATTTGGCTATTGTATTTTAGGTTTTTTGAGATTTCATACCATCTAATTTATAGCTTTTATTGAAATGATATTTACGCAGTTATTTCAGTTTCGGTAGCCGATATTTCAGTTGTCATCTTTCATTATATTTTAACAACGGTCCAAAATATTTGCAACCTGAAAAATGTTAACATGCCCTAAAATGTACAGCTTTTCTCTATTTTATCACTTTTAGTTACCGAGCTAGCTGTACTGATACGACCAAATGCACTAACTTTTATTTAAATTATCTTTCAGACTAAGAACTAATGATAGAAAATTCGTTTGTTTTAAAAACCGACCATCTGTCAAAATGTTGATAGTACGGAAAGTATCAGTTTTTTTGTTTAATCTTATCTATTATAGTTTCTGTCTAAATATACGATCAAATTCGTGTTCATAGTGAGTAAAGGCAATTTCATTGCCCTCCGAACTAAGGAGCTTAGAAAACAAACAATATAATAATACAAATATTAATAACAGGCTTTTTTTGGAGACTTGCTATATGTTAACCTCATGGGTCGAATTGAGTGGCTTCTTGAAAATACTGAAACCAATCGTATTTTGATTTCCCAAAAGCATACGGTCCAGAAATTATTTATTTTTTGTTTGGATTTCAATTTCCATTGTGAACCTAGAGCATGATGATGTAAGTCAATACATTACATGTATCTACTTCAAGTCAAAATTTAAAAAGCAAACATATTGTTATAAAAATTGCTTAGAAGATTTAGTTATCACAGGAAATGCAGGAGTATCGATGGGGGCCACTTCTGGATAAAAGATATTATTGAACTTGCAGAATTCTGCTTCGAGGTATTTTTGGGATAGTGGTTACAATGTGAGATTGGTAAAATTGCATTGGAATAAAAAAAGCGAACGTTCTATTCTAAGAAACTGCAAGATTATTCTAATTTAGCTGTTCGCTCAATTTAATTTTGTATGCTTTTTCTAAGATTCAGCTAGATTGTCAAGTAATAACTTGGAGATTGAATAAAACAACGGAACGGTTGGCTTATATTCTTTCTGAACTCATGCAAATATCGTATTATTTTGGAAATAGATATCATAATATCTCATTGAAAGTTAAGCACCAGTTT
This sequence comes from Pissodes strobi, assembly GCA_016904865.1. NCBI lineage: Eukaryota > Metazoa > Arthropoda > Insecta > Coleoptera > Curculionidae > Pissodes > Pissodes strobi. The sequence goes on along the minus strand of MU189794.1, from coordinate 12,656 downwards.
CCGTTAAATGCTGGTCGTAAATAATTTTTCTTTGAATTTTTTTTTTCATTCTTAGGGGAGAGGGGGACATTGGGACGCTACAAATGTAATTAGCTGTGTGTGTATAGCTTTGCTTTCAATATATTGAAAATATCATATAATGTTGTTGGCACTGATAAATGTACTATCTATCACCATAGTGCTTAGTGGTTATTTACTGATAGATGAATCAAATTTTGTAATTATCCAAAGTATCCAAATTGTCCCAATGTACCTCTTGGCTGGAATAGATTTGGACAGTGTAGGGGCAGGTTGGGACAAAAACAACTTGTTTTGTCCTAAAAGTTATAGTCGTATTTATTTGGTGAATAAAAGTGGTACGATACAATATAAGTCGTATAAACAGTAAAACATGTAAAGAAGACATTATTAAACAGAAAATTTTTATTTAGTTTAGACATTATAGGCACCGAAGTCTGCTTGAAACCGCTTTATTGAACAAGACCTTGCAGTTGTTTTAGACGTTCTTGGCTTAGGTAGGTTTAGTTCCACTTGTTCCAATTCGATTAGGTCCTTATCAGTGACTTGGGGAAAGGTAAATCCATTTCCTTTCTTTCGGAGAAAATTTGTTAAATATTTTCCGTCGACTATTTCTTCTACTTCTCCAACATAATACTTTTGGATCTTCTTCGTACAATACTTTACCAGCAAAAAGTCACCGATTTCAATACTTAGAATCCCAGATTCAGGATCCATGATAGCTTCTGCGTCTTGCATGAATTCTTGGTCGGAATTTTCATGGTCTATTTCACTTAAACAGTCAGATTCATCATCAGCTTAGCTCACTTTATCTCCGGAATCATCTGAATCATTCGCTTGTTAGTCTATATTATCAAACAGATTATGTTTTACTTGCTTCTTCTTTTGCCTGGCTATCTTTTCTTCTTCTAGTCTATCTTGCTCTGACGTTTCTGTTAGAATTCGCGATTTTTCAGGCCGTCTTCCTTTGGAATTTGATTTCTTTTTTCCTGCTTTGGGGTAGGGCCGTATTATGTCTGGATATATGACTTCCAGCTGCAATGAAGCTGATGGAGTACTATTGACCAGCGAAGATGTTGATGCTCCGTCTGTTTCTTCTGGAGCCCTTGAATGTGTTACAGATGCAGCAGCGAAGTCAACTTCCTTAAAAATACCTCTATTAAAAGGAACAATACCGCTTTTTCTAAACTCACTGATTGATATAAAGTAGATCTTTTGCGGCAGCACATTTACAATTGTCAGGATTATATTTTAGCGATAACTCGGTAGAAGTTCGAATGGGGTAACGAGTAATCTTGCGGCAATATTAAGAATTTACTTCACAGTTTAGAAGGCAATAGATCGTTCCGAGTACTGACAGTACTAAAGGTTTTCATAGATTTTTCAAAATTCGATCTGGTTATTTTCGAGTTCCTTATCTACTCACACAATGGTGTTATTTTTATAGTTGCCTCTACCCAATTGAAATAATGAAATTTAACTTAATACAATAAAATGAGTGAATCGAAATGTTGTTTTTAGCAGTTGGGGAAGGGTACTGATATTGCCAGTTTGTCGTCAGATTACAATATGTCATTGTAATAATTAGTGGATTATTCACGCCTGAGATTGTTGTTTACATCTCATATATCTATGGCTTAACCAACATTTGTTTTGAAAATATATTGGCGCATAGTAAAACATATTGAGAATTGAACTAGCTTAATAAGTTGAAGAATTTCGAATTCTAATTTTTATATTTAAAGAATATATGCAGTATACTTATGTTGGTATCACAAAGATTGGAAGTGTAAAGACCTCATCTTATTAATGCAGGCATGCCCATAATCTTATTAAGGAAGACATGTACATTCTAAAAGAAAATTAAAAAGATTATCCCAGATACCTGGAACATGTACTGTTGATCGTAATGCTTTATATATTTGTAAGAATTTTCTTAGTACACATATGAATGTGTTGATATAATAAATTTCTTTTAAGGAGGTAATATAACCAGTGCGACCAAATATCTCCTGAAAACGACGAAAAGATAGAAATTACTTCAATCGTTCTGAAAAACGAATCTCTATTTAATTGATCGATTTTCGACTATTGCCTTGAACTACAGTTAATTTATATAAAATAAGTTCATATCTTACATCTTTATTTACCTGCAATGAGAAAGGATACATACATTTTTAAGTATCCGCATTAATAATTTAGCTTTTGTATGTATGTAAATAAAGCTAGGGTTTATGGAAAAGAATCTGTGAAGGCGTAGAAGGACTACAAATAATTTTGATTTAATTTTCAGTAAAGTTTCACAATCGCACCTTGAAATTCATAATTTTATCTTAGAATTTACAATTATTGGAACTCAAAATTTATATGCATTCCCTGTCGAGGGTATAATAGTTAAGCGACTGATTTATGTAGGTCAACTTGGAAAATGTTGACATGCATCTCCGTCAGTGGAATGCTTTATCGAAACTCCTAGATGCATATGTGTTACGAAACGAGTTCGGAAATTACATCAGAAAGGAGAGAGATATTTTTAGAGTGCTCAATGCGAAATGTTGCTTGTTCACTAATTTACGAACTCTGTTAATTAATTGGAAACCAGCTATTTGGTGTTTACTTTAAATTAAATTAAATTTCTTTCCGTGTCTATTTACATATTTACTTTATCTTCCTGGGGTTTAAAGCAGCGTTCCCTCATGTAATTGAACCAGAACATTGTAATTAGTAATTATAAAATACGGTTAATAACAACGTTAATAAATTCACAAATGTCTTAGAATTATCAGTTTGTAAAATACGGAAATGCCATGTTTTTCATTTAAAACAATTAATCGAGGAATATATCGAAACTATGGGAATTACACCAAAATATAATATGGAAATCGTAGAAAGTCTTACCCTTCGGATATTGCAGAAATCGCAAGATTGGTAATTTATTGTCAACAAAAACAAAGCAGTTATTAAAAGCTGCATAAGGTCGATTCGCATTTTACGGAACGTCAACGTCACGTCACTGACCGGCAACGTCACGTTAAAACTGTCGCTCATTCGCAGTATACGATCAGATTAGGCTCCGTCACTTCAAATCTCATTGGAATTTAACAGTGCTACATGCTCACTATAGTGCCTAAATATTGTGTGTAATTCCGAAAAATGAACAAAGCAAGTTTAGCGTGCAAGTTTAGCAAAGAAAAGTTAGCAATGATTGCTTTAATTTTGGACGAAAAAGAGCAGGATAGCCATTGAACTAAGAAAAAGTTGTGGGTACGAAATTAATTTGTTAATAGAAAATGTGTAGGGGAATACTACACATTGTAGTGTTTTTACAAATACTCCAGAATGAGTCTGGATCAGTTTTTTCCTACTATTATCTAAAATTGAGAAGCAAATTCAGAAGAAGAACACTACATTTCGAGAAGCAATCAGTCCTAAAGAAAAGCTAATGGTATGTTTAAGGTAAGAACATGATTTAAGAAACACTCAAATTAAAAATAAATAACAGTTTAAATAACCAAAAAACACGATTTTATAGCAGATCGAACTAAAAAGTAAAAATTAATTTTAATTAGTAAAATAATTCACAGAGAGTTTAAAATAATAGTAAAGTGATAAACAAAATATATATACCGTTGGTTATTATTCCTCTGTAGTTGTGCCCATTCTACATCAGACACAATTGAAAATAGTCTTGTTTTAGCTATATGTTGATATTCGGGTGTAAATGTTTTAACTGTTGCTGCCAGATTATTGAAAAACAAATCAATAGGGTCAGAATTTGATGGGGACTGTTACTTATCACTGTCGAGTAAATAATTCATTAGAACAGATGAGGCTGTTTCAGGTCTATTCGTTTTCCTCACCTTAGATGAGGAAGGAGCTGGCATTTTTTTGGGAGATAATGTTCGTATAGGAGAGTGCGCATATCTCCGTTTTCGAGGATTTTCAGCTTTATTTTCATGAATGTCATCATTTACAGAAGCACTGTACTCTACAGGTTCTCCTCCATCATTAGTGTCTCCTCCATCATTAGTTTCTACTCCATCATTGTTTTCTTCATCAGCGCTTCCTAGATTACCAATGTTGCATTTAGTTTCCCTCTCCTTGAAATAAGGGATTATAAAAGACATAAAATCTTCATACTTCCATTTTTTTGTACTATTGGCTGCTTGTCCACTTTTTGTGACTTTCTTTTTCCACGCATTTCTTACCTGGTCCCTCAAAGAGATCCATCTTGCTTTGCATGTTGACCCTAGAAATAAAATATAACCAAACCATAAAACATGAAACTTAAATTAAATAATTTTTCTTTTTAGATTTTTAGCAACTGGAGACTCGTTTCAGACTATATCGTTTAGTTATCGTTTAGGACATTCCACTGTGCACTATATAGTCAAAGAAGTGTGCCAAGCTATAATTGATAATTTACTAACAGAGGTATTGCTAACCCCACAAGAAAAAGATTGAGAGATAATTGCTGACGAGTTCTGGAGAATATGGAACTTTCCAAATTGTTTAGGAACGCTAGACGGCAAGCATGTGCAAATTTTTGCATCCCCCAATAGCGGCTCACAATACTTTAACTATAAACGCACTTTTTCGATAGTTTTACTGGCTTTAGTAGACGCCAATTGTAAGTTTATTGCAGTGGATGTTGGGTCCTATGGAAAGAATAGTGATGGAGGAATTTTTGCTAACTGAAATTTTGGAAAAGCGTTACAATAAAATAAAATGAATGTTCCGAAGGATAAATATCTTCCTGGAACTGAAAATTTCGCACCCTACGTAATTGTCGGAGATGAGGCTTTTCCCCTCAAGACTTATCTGCTTAGACCTTGTCCTTGATCTGTAATAAATGGGGATACAGCCAAAGAATATTTTAATTATAGATTATCGCGAGCTAGGCGAGTTTCTGAAAATGCGTTTGGAAATTTAGCACAAAAATTTAGAATCTATTTCAGAAGTATAAATTCTCTTCCAGAGAACGTGGACAACATAATACTTATCACCTGCCACCTGCATTTTGCATAATTATATTAAAGATAACATATTGATAGCTCGACATATGGAGTCTCCAGAAGGGGAACCAAATTGGAGAAATATACCTAGGCAAGGTGGAAATGCACACAATTCTGCATTTCAAGTGCGCGAAATATACAAAACATTTTTTAGATCTGCAAAAGGAGCCCTGCTATGGCGCAACGAATAGTTTTAATATTTTTTCTGCTTTATATTCCTCCACTTATTTATAATTAGATAGACTTACCAGGCATATTTAATTGACTTCGAATTTTCATCCATAATTTGTCTTTATGTAAATTATCACTATATTTCTTATGTGACATATCGTATCGTTCTGTGTATTCCCTCACACACTCAATTAATTTTTCGTCATCCATCACGAATAGAAATAACGTTCTTTTCTAAATTGACGAGAATACACAGCCAAATTTTTACAAGACGAGCCGATATTGTGTTTTTCCGCTGCAAGGAACCGTCAACTATTCCTCAAAATAAATCTTGACGGTCCGGGATGGTGACGTTCCGTGACGGTGCCTGCATATGAGAACATCGCTATTCAAAATATACTAAAATATTTTGACGTGACGTTGCCGGTCAGTGACGTGACGTTGACGTTCCGTAAAATGCGAATCGACCTTAAAATGATAATCATGTGTGGCATGACCATTAAAAGAAATAATAGAAGATTTACTGAAAATGTTGTGGGTGCCTATTTTCTCTGATACACCTACTCAAGGGCGTAATTATTTGAAACTCTCTGTAAGCAAAATTGTTTATAAGAAACGGCAATGACATAATATGTGGATACAAGAAGTTATTGCCTAATTGAATTTTGAAATACCAAGCAGTTGGCATGGGTTAATGGAAGAAAACCTAAGAAATTGTATGCTTGATGCCGAAAATATATTTTTATCCGATCGGACGAAAAACTACACCTTTCCGATGTGTTTTCTCACCGCAAAAGTCATGATTCCAGTACATTGTATTCGTTGCTTGGCAACATGCAATAACTGTACAAGAATAGAAAATAACTGTCCGGGAATATAACATTCCCGTCCTAGGCCGGGAATGTAACATTTCTGTCATATTCAAACGCCTTGTTTGTCAGATCTGACGTCTATCAAAAGTAACATTTAGCTGTAGTTTCCGTAGTTACGTAATAAACTTCAAGCTCGCTCGATTCAAAACTTGATATTATGTTGAGTTTAAATTTAAGACACCGTTTTTATTTAGAGTAATATTTGGCTCTATTTTTATAAATACGTATTCTAATTAATTTCGATCGGATAAAAAATAGTATGTGCAACTCGTAGGAAAAGCACATTCCTGGACTCCTGTGTTGCTGGCCTCGGCTGCGCCTCGTCCAGCAATTACCACAGTCGTCCAGGAATGTTTTGCTTTTCCTCCTAGTTACACAATATATTATTGATACAAAAGGCGAAAGTCTGGGACATGTTCCCCTGGGTATTCGAAGTTAATAGAGCTTTATTTTTTCACGAATTTAACAGGGACGAATATTAATAGCTGAGTGAACTAAAACAATCATTGAGTAGCGAGATAGCAACCAGCAGCGACGGGGTGAGCGTTGCTTGGCTTGAGCCGCTTTGCATTTGTAGATTGACACATTATGGCATGGGAAGGGTTTCATTTAAAACAATCTTCGATTTCCGGATCCTGCATTCTGTTATCTTCTAACTCATTAGTGGAGTATGCATAGATACATATTTGCCATATCTGTAAATAGGGAACAACAATAAAGTGTATTTCTTTAAGATGCTTTTAGTTACTACTATTCAGAGTGCGTGCAGGCACGATGTACCTTAAGCGATGACGATTGCTGAAAGACAGTAATTAAAAAAAAATAATAAGAAAGGTTCTTGACTTAAAGACTTAAAAGAACCGTGTCTTCATTCTCACAATTGAAGAACATTCGATTGACTATTTGTCAATTTACAGATGGTACGTAAATTTAATATTTCTATTCTAATTCACGACTTTTTTAAATACCCAAAAAATGGAAGATGTTCGAATTCTCAGTAATTAAATTTAATGGCATCGGGGTCACCACTAATTAATTATTATTGCATAAAATATACAGGGTATCAATTTGAAGACTTTCAATACAAATACATCGAAAAATAAAATAGATGAATAATTGTAATTTGGCACAAATGTTTTAAAAGTAGGGGGAACTAGAACCACCATATTTCGGTCAATGGATGAGTTAGCTCTAGGCTCCACAAGCCCCAACTTTAAAATTTCTAATGTCATCACCCCTTTTGCGATACCTCAAATCAAATGTCTATTTGAGTAGTATCCATCTGCATAAAATTTTTTTTTAATTTAATACAGAGGAAAATAATAATCATAACTCAAGTAAAACAAACTCTATTTTATTAAATTGCTGTTTTATTTGATTAGATACTTAAAATGCATTCCATTGTGTTATAAACAAAAATATAATCGGTTTTCAAAATCCATTCTGACTTTTTGAAATACTTCTCTTGGAGTAGATCTGCATTCTCTAATAATACGTCGCCCAAGATCCCCTATTGAAGCAGGTTGTGTTTTAAATAAAACAGCTTTCAAATGGCCTCAGAGAAAGACGTCAAAGGGTATTAGGTCGGAAGATCTAGCTGGCCATTCTATTGGTCCTCTCCGTCCGACCAATTGATCTGGACAAGCGTCATTCGGAAATTGACTAACAGGAAGAACATAATATGGTGGTACTCCATCGTGTTGGTAATATATCAAATTTTTATTCAGATTGCTGTTCTCATCAATAGCTAACTGATTTTGTAGTTCTTGAACAATAAGAGGTTGAATAGTCTAACATTTCTGAGTAATTGTCACCATTGAGGTTGGCATTAATAAATAATGGCCCGACAACAGTATCACCTAATATTCTAGCTGAGACATTTATTTTTTGTGGGTACTGTGTGTGTCCTTCCCTGAACAAATGCGGATTTTCGTCATTTCAGTATCTACAGTCTGTTCACAGAACCATTTTAAAGAAACGTACATTCGTCGCTGAAACAAATATTTTTTAACATCTGGGGAATAACACCTAACATTTCTATCATTTCCTCGTAAAATTGGATTCTTCGATCAGGGATCAGGGTTGTCCTCAGAATTCGCATTTTGTAAGGGCGAAAATGATTAACTTTAAGTACTTGACGACTAGCTTCATGAGCAATTCCTGTAGTCGCTTGACCTTGGCGTAGAGATAGTGTAGCATTCATAGCAAAATGTCCTAATACTGCCACTTGTGCTGTTTCATCGAGTACTCTTAGATTGGCCCTTTTTTTGTTTGGCGCTGATCCTGTTTCTTCAGTTATCTGACATAACTATGACTTACATTTTTTCCTGCGTTCACTTCGCTGCAGCAGTCTTTAATGCACAACAAGTTTCAGAACCATAAATAAACACAATCTGAATTCTTTCAGCCAAACTGTACACCATGCCTGACTTTAAAAAATCTAAATTATCAATTCAACTAATACAAACTAGCTAATGATGTGGAGTCTTTTGTGACTTTTTAGGTTCATTCTTATTCTTCTAATAATGACTAAACTCAGTCGAAATGGGTTGGCAGTAGTTACTGACAAAAATTACCTGGAAGTTGATGATAATTACAAGTAGCAAATTTTTAATAGATAAATTAATTAAGGTATAGGAATAAAACAAATATATCGGTAAAATGAGAAAAATTTAATAACCTTATTAGTGTTGACTGGTACTATAAGAGTAAAGCCGTGACATTCATCTGCACATGTTAATCGTTTAATGAAATTATTTAGGCAAAACTCTGTTAATTCTCCGTCTAATGCCCAACAATAATAATATTAATTGAAAAGCGAATGATTAAACTGTACTAACCCAACTCTGATGACATGAACCCAGTCGAACACTAATTTATTAACTAGTTCCCCAATATAAATGGGTAGGGTCGATTGCCATGTCGTAAATTGAGACACAGAGAAACGAAAACAGGACGAAAGCAGGACAAACAACTGGACGAATAAGAATTAAATAGGATGTTGTGATATAATGAATAATGGATTTGAGTTCGTCATTAATAGTAACAATAAGCAAGATTCTTTCATTATATGTGTGATGAATAAGAATAAGTTAAAAGGAGACGATTCATCTAAATCTTTATCATCTTGTTCTATCGTTGCTGATACCGGTATTGTTGACATTGATAATATATAAGATTACTGCCTTGTAAACTGTGAATTAAAACTGGATAAATCGCGACCTGGAGCTAGAGCCAATGAACAACTGAGCAATCATTCTCCTTTAAATAATATTCGCCGATTCGCTGATAATACTGTAACACGGCTGTTACGAGTTGCTAATTACTTTTCGAGGATTAAAGATGAAGGGAGGTATCTGCTTAGTTTTATTGGACTTTTAGCAAATCGTTCGTTACGCTTAACCGCAAATCACTTTTGCAAAAGTTGTGATAATACGGTTTTTCAGTTAATGGAAAGTTACTTGGAGGAATCATTGCCAAAAAACGGTAATGCCGATATTAAATAACAGATAAAATATCCTTTCTTAATAAAGTATTCTATACCTTAAAGTATTAAAGGTAAAACTCTTTGCAAAAATGGTAAAAATCGAATGCTTTCAGTTTAATTCAAGAAAATATTCCATCATTTTCAGCCATTTAAACATGCCAACAAATTGCATTTTGCAAAATTTTTGAGTCGGCTTTTACTACCGTACTCTCACAAAATTATTTGGAAATCTTTGATATCTATTTGAAGTCGCAAAAAGTCAACAGAAAATTGTTTCTAAATTTTAAGTATGACCTTTTATTTCCTAATATGTTCGCTCACAGTACACAATATACTGCCTCAATATTTTAATACTGCTTAAACCATCAAATTAACAAAATATTCTCTTTGTAATGTAGATAATTGTAAAATCATTTCATCAAATATTATAAATATTGTAGAACATCAATAAATGCTAGTGTCTTTATTCATTATTGCTGTTTTTCTGACTTTAATTTGTAAGTTATAATATGCGTCTGTATCTGTTGCTATTAATCTTTATACGAGTAGTACATACGCTGGTATGCCTTCCCATTTTTTCATTTGCTAATATCGTGCTTGTTCTTGTTGTTCAGTTTGTGACCCATTCAGACCATTAATTAAATATGTCAACTCAAGAATGGTACTATATTTTGGTAATGAAATGCGAAGTTCTAATTTAACATTAGAGTGCTTAGCTCATAAAATTACTGCTTCATTTTATAGAAAGCATCTTTATTTCTACGAATTCCGGCAATAAAACTCATATTATTTAAGTCAATTAAAGTTTGTTAAGAAAGGAATATTTTGTAGAACGTTCTAGTATTAAATAAAATGGAGCATCTCAACCGTAAAGGAAGCCCTATTCTAAATTTAAGTGTGTTAATGACACAGTTAATGATATAATTGGCTGCATGGGTTTGGACATTTCATTAGAAACAGAGTATTTATTATACGAAACTGAATATTAAATATATTTTATTTGCCCTTCACCACAACCTTTACTATCCTTAAAGGTTATTAACATTAATCTTCTATTTATGCGAATCTTAATAAGCGAGGTAGCTCGCAAGCTCGCATGCTGATATAGTCGATACTGTTATGGGCTTAGAATTATAGTTGTTTGAAAAGCATCTACTCGAAGGTTTTTCTACAGATAAATATCTTAAGTTATTACAACATAATATCTCCTTTAATTACGATACCACCAAACTACTAACTATGAAGTACGTCCTCATATTTATTTTACAATGGTATTAAAATTTACGCTTTTGAACATGTTTTCGAGAAAATTAAAGTTGGCGATCCGAATTAATTATACCATCCAAAATTTCTTTGTCAAACTTTACTGTATGGCTAATTATGGATTATAAGATTTAGTAGTTACCTTTTTTGGCACAAAACATGCTCTGAATATAAAATTTGGGCAGTATTTAATTCAAGGTGAAAGCTTTAAAGTTTGATATATTGTAAACTTGTGATAATAAAAATCTTCACAGAACTTATTTAATCTGTAGTTCGCAAAACATTAAAAGAAATAAATATATAACAGCGATATATGACAAAGTGAGGATGTCAGTTATATGTAAACGTATAGGGTAACAGTAATATAAATTAGCCTACATACTTCGGTTATTTTGCAGCGTTTTGAAAGAACGGATCGATTCGTTTGTTCAAAATCGATAGTATGTGGGTGCGTTCGGCCTGGTTATTTTTAATCGTTCCAAATCTATCGCAGACGGATATTTTAATCATGTAGGATTGGCAGATTTTTTTCTTTCGGGAAAATCTCTGGAAATATATATTTTTTGGGGAATTGTTCTGGGGAAAATTATGTATTTACAAATATGAATATAGATATTCATATTTGTAAATATATAGTAACTGACCATAAAAAACATATTATTACGTTTATCGCTCTACCCACAAACAGGTCATCTATTTTCGCCCTAAGAATATAATTCAATGCACTAACGAAGAAAAAGAATTCTAGTCTTCCGGCCGATTATGTAACTGTCCTTAGGCGGATCCCAAGTTTTAATGTTTTGGTGACTGATAGCCATATTGGGGCTTCCCCCGTATCCCGTTTAGTTTACATTGACTAAGCGTGCGAGTTATAGTGATTTTGCCGATTTATACGAGTTAATTTGTTCAGTATAATAAGCAATAAACATTGACACACTGTGAATAAGTATAGAAGTGTTTGGCAGCAAAGTAATTGAATTAAAGAGCACAATTTAGCTTAGTATTCGTATATGAAGTACGATAATACAAACAATTTGTACTAGCTGCCAAAACCTAAAACAATATCAAAAATATTTTTGGATTTTTTTTTTGACAAGCCGGAAACGGTTTTTAGCGGTCAGTAGCGTTGAAACACAGAAAATACATAAATAATAATTGGGAGAAGTAATTAATTAATTATTGTTGGGTTTTTAAATAATAAAAATGACGTCTAATTAAAAAAAACAATAGTGTAATGGAAAAAAAATAAAACATTCAGCAAACTAGTCGAACAACTTAATGGAATTAATGCGAACGTGACTAAAGATACTAAGAAGTACACTCAACTAGCGGATGTTTCTCTATTTAGATAAAAAAAATGAAGAAATTTTACGATTACGCGAAACATGACAGCACTGTGACTTTTTTGAATTTAAGAATATGCGTAATAGATAGTACGTAAAGTAAACTGTATTTTGTTCGGCGTAAACAAATTTAAAAAAATATTTACATCGCATTTATGTCAATTTAAAAGTAAGACTGAAGAAAAAAATGCCCATAAATACGAAATGTTGC
>MU189793.1:26903-48842 GCA_016904865.1 Pissodes strobi | reverse complement strand
TATTTATGGCAATACTCGAAGTTTTTTTAATTTTTACGGTGTAATTTTTAGCCTAATACTACTTCAAGTAATACCACAAAAATATGTTTTTTACGATTTTGCATTTTGCAAAGTAAGATTGCTTATTATTGAAACAGACCGACCCTAGGTATACGAATTAACAAAGAAAAGTTCTAAAATAATGAAATTCACCGACAAAATTGGAATACACTCAGTATTATAAAAAGCTTTAAAAACGCACTTCTTACACGCAAACCCCGAGAAGCAGCCATCAAGCCCTGGAAATTGCGGCAGATTTATTACATTTCTCTAATTTGTGGGATCGGAATTTTAATAGCCTCTTGTCGCACCCACACATCAAATGACTTTTGCCTATAAGAACGCCGCAGCAGAACGAGATCAGCAGAAATCCACTCGCTTTGTTAAAAGCTTGAGGCTGGTTCTATCGTAAAGAAATCCACTCGCTTTACTAAAAAAAGCTTGAGATTGGTTCCACATTAAAATTTCCACCTATTTTCAATTTCTCTAATTTTGGCTAGATACTGGTCCGATTCCACTCGCCAAAACTCTTATTAAAATTTTTCACATATTCTGACATCCAACTAGAGTCGAGTTTCTCACACAGCTTATCTTATATAATTTTGCAATCATAAAAGAAATTCAGCATATCAGTAATTTTCCGGAGCCAAATGAAATTAAGAACCAATCCTAAAACCTCAGCCATATGCGCAACTCGCAGGGGAGTCCAGACGGCTTCTTTACAGATAAGAAAATTATTTGGTTTCACTACAGCGTGCGATTTCCGAGTAAAATGGCACAACTGCGCTATTTGAAGCTTAAAAGAGTCAAGACTTCGCCCTAGGGGTGTTATCCCTAGACAACCTTTAATTTCCCTAAATCGGAAAAGTTAAATTAAATAATAAAAAAATTAGTGTACTTAAATTCTTTACTATTTAATATTTAGACATCATTTTAAGGGACGGTCGAACTTTTAAAACCTCGTGCTTTAGTGTGATCAGATTCTCGTAAATTACGCGGTTTTGATTAGATTTCGGACGGGGAGGTAATTGTGGCCAAATATCTTCAAGTAAACTTAAACTCTTTTATATCCGAATAACAAGTTGGGCTAATAGTGTTAGGATTCTTAAAGAAAGGGTACAATAGTACTATGGGACACGAAAAGAGCCTACGGGACAACCCCCCAAGAAAACCTTGTGACGTAATTCCGTGGGGGTATCTAAAAAAAATGTAAATATATTATACCGGGTGGTGCATCGAGGTTGGAAACATAGGAAATCCCATGCAAATTTTAAACTGATTAAATATTTGCTCCCCTGTTGATTTTAGAGCAAAGTTGTAAGGAGACTTTTTCAAGGTCTCTGTATGGTAAATACAGATGCGAAATTTGAACAATTTTGCACAAGCCGAACTTAACTTATTTAAATAAAATTGCAGCTATTTTTTTATTAAAATTCAACAGGTAATACTGCAGACACCAGCCAGCATTAATTAAACTTGTCAACCTATGATTTGTCACTGTCAAAAGTAATTTGAAAGTAAACTACCGTTTGCAAATTTTATTTGACATTGACAAATCATAGGTTGACAAGTTTAATTAATGCTGGTGTTTACAGTATTACCTGTTGAATTTTAATGAAAAATTAGCTGCAATTTTATTTAAATAAGTTAAGATCGACTTGACCAAAATTGTTCAAATTCCGCAAGTGTATTTACCATACAGAGACCTTGAAAAAGTCTCCTTACAACTTTGCTCTAAAGTCAACAGGAGAGCAAATATTTTGGCAGTTTAAAATTTGCATGGGATTTCCTATGTTTCCAATCACGATGCACCACCCGGTATACGTCTTGGTCAGATCTTATCCGCTACGCTCTCAACTTCTTACTAATTTTCGTTAGTATGTGCATGTATACGAGGTGATATGCATATATTTTCCGTCTGAGTAATGTGAATGTATCGAGCGTAGAGCACAGTGTAAGGACACATACTTTGGATGTGTTATTTTTTTATTAAGCGGTCACGGTTTACTTCTTGGTTCGTGTTCTTGTCGTAACTTAATTCTCGTAAATATATGTTTCTTTCTTATGTACATGGTAACATGTTTCCTCTACTAGATAAAATCATTTCATGTTGTATTCAAGTTTTGTATATATTAAAGGTTATTTTCTATAAATAAATACTGCATTTTCATTAAACGATACAAGAAACAAAAATAGATGTAAAAGAATGGTAATTTGTGTTTTATTGCCAGTATTGACTGGTCACTTTCGAAATTATAATTATTCAAGATAATCGTTTCGCAAACATCTACTTTAGAACCTACTACAAAACAACGTCAATTAAACAGGGTCTTAGCCGACAGTGGCGATAAATCATTAACCATTGTCACTATCACATCCAAAGAACCTTTACCCTTAGGTACAATGAATGTGCCTTGGGTCAGGGGCGTTTCAGTATATACAGCATTTGTTATTGTTCTCAAATCGTAATGAAATTCGCAAATCACTTTCAACTTGAGTATACCGGGTTCGCCTGAAAGTTAGCTAGCTTCTTATCTAGACTCTAACAGACTCCGTACAACGTTTACAACAGAATTAGTTCGCTGATTTCACTTCAATTCACTGTCTGCGTTCCGTCTATCTACTCTCCGTGTCCTCGTGCTTATATAGCAGCTGCAAAGACCCCGGATAATTCTAGAATTGTAGAAACTTCTTGATTTTCCGAATACGGTAGAATTCTTGGAAGTCTGCGTTATAATATTTCTATATATCGGGGCAGGTCCAAAAATACAGCGTGCGATTTCCCAGTAAAATGGCACAACTGCGCTATTTGAAGCTTGAAAGAGTCGAGACTTCGCTCTAGGGGTGTTATCCCTAGACCACCTTTACCATCCCTAAATCGGAAAAGTTAAGTTAAATAATAAAAAAATGAGTGTACTTGTGGACCACACACCAGTAGCGAAAACACAAAACACACAAAAACGGAAAATAGCCTACAGGCCTGCACAGTGTATTAGGTATACGATGCATAACTCACTATTTCCATATTTTACCACATATTTTCTGTTAAATAATAAAATAATATTATTTAATATTTTTGTTTTATGCGAATTCGCTGACACCGATGGTAGGTAGAACATAATATACAGTAAACGCGGACCCGCTCAGCTATCACTTCTTGTAAGAGAAATATAGGCGAGTTTGGCGCGGATGACCGGGAACAGACAAATATGAAAGATGGTTATCCGTGTTTACGCTGTTGCTGCGAAAATTTGATCTCGTTTGCGATGTGTGTAACATTGAAAATGTTACTGATTGCAGTAGTGCGATTTTCAACTTTTGCTGGTCGAATTATGTTATCGATAATCTCGCTACCTTACTTCTCGAGAGAATTGATATTCTTCTCTCCGGAACACTCAAGGCGAGCAGACCGTTTTCCGTATCGGAATTTATCGTCAGGTCTAACTACCGCCTGATTGTGTCTTGTGGCGCTGCAATATTTGGCAAATTAAGTAGAATATATATTTTCTAAAATTATCGTCCATACTATCTATAAACGTTTTGTGATGAACTAGTGTGGTGACCCTTTATTTTAAAGGTATGTTGGACACAAGTGTTTTAAACTAAGATGGGTAAAGTCATTTATCACTTGGTCCTTCTCTGGGATAGAATTCCTACTGTGAGATATAATTATTCCTTCCGTGAGATAGCATTTCCTCCTTTTGATGCTGACCTAGCTAACTCCGTCGTTCGTTAGCTATACAGCAGCTTTTCTGTCAGGGTGACACAACCACATGGAGGACGTATTTCATAAGAGACGCCAGTGTCTACAACTCTACCAAATACAAGTAAAATCGATTTTAATTTATTTAAGGACCTGAATTCTCGATATAGTCGTAATATATCACTTTAATTAATTAATTTATAATCAAACGACTGTAGGTTTTTTGCTTTAATTACCATCTATAGCTTATCGTTATATATCATTTTAATTAATGAATGTATAAACGACTGTAGGTTGTTTCTTTTCCTTATCGTATAATAGCTTATCGTTTTATATATTATTTTAATTAGTGAATTTATAATTAAACGACTGTAGGTCGTTTGCCATAATTACCGCATATAGCTTATCGTTATATATCATTTTAATTAATGAAGTTATAGTTAAACCACCGTAAATCGTTTGATGTCTATCGTTTATATTCTCGTTAATCCCCGTTTCATTTATTAATCTGGATATCTTGCTTATCGAACTTACCTTTAAAAAGGCTGCAACTTCCCTAATTTTGTACAATATATATATTTCTACATCTTTTTATAGTTGCTACGGAGATACTTAATTTAATCTTTATTATATCTGATATTATCTCGGTTAGAGAGTTCATTTGGCTAGTGTCAGAATAGCTTATTAAGTTGTTTTTTACTGTACTTGGCTGTAAATCTCATGGCAGTAATATATTTCACAAGTAAAATTTGCAAATTTAATTTGTTGGTGTCAGAATCGACTTGAGCTCAATTCGTTTACCTATAGATTTTTAACGGCTGTATATGTACAGGGTAATTTTTTATATTTTCCCACCCCCCTTAACTTTTTGTGGCACTGTTTAGAAAAAAGATGTAAATATAAAAGTTGTAGTGCTGGAGAAGTAGTTCTCAGAAAACATATTTTTGTCTATACAGGGTGTTGCAAAAAGTGCGAAAAACAAAAAATATATATTTTTTTAGGTTCCCTAACTGGCGAAAGATATTTACAATTTTTAAATCAGGAAACAGAGATTCTCTTGGTATGCTTCCCATTCGCCAATCTGCTCAAATAATAGGCGGCGAACCGTCCACTGGCCACCGAACAGCCCAGATCTAACGCCCTTAGATGCGTTTTTGTGGGGATATTTAAAAACAAAGTTTATGCTCAGAGAAGTGCCATTATTGAAGAGCTCAGGGTGAGAATTGTATACTAAGATATAAACGACCTTAACCAGAACAATCCAATTTTTATTACCCATGCAACAAATAAATTAGAAAGCAACTTCCGAGATTGTATCAATAGTGGGCAAATTCAACAATATTTGAAATACTTATTATCAAACATGTTAAGATACGAATTTGTATATAATAATAAAAACGTATTAAAACAATAATTTATTTTATTTAAATCAACTTTTAAAGATAAATAGCTCAGAAATGACTTAAGCAAATGTAGACAAATTATATATTTTTGTAATCGGAGAATAAAGATCTTTCGTCCTGAGGAGAAATATATAGGGTGTTCCATTTAAAAAATATATATTTTTTGTTTTTCACACTTTTTGCAACACCCTGTATAGACAAAAAAATGTTTTCTGAGAACTACTTCTCAAGCACTACAACTTTCCTATTTACATATTTTTTCTACACAGTGGCACAAAAAAGTTAAAGGGGGTGGGAAAATATAAAAAATGACCCAGTACATATTTACCTCACAGGTTATTTTATTTATTTGGTATTATCGAGTGGCTGTTTAATGGTCTACTGATATTTTCGCTGCTACGGGATTAATTTAGGTTAAGTTTGTGCAATAATAATTTCATTTATACCTGCATATATATATATACTTGCTCTACCTATACAATAAGATTTGGAAAAACCTAGTTTAGTAGCATCTTACTTTGCTTTGATGTAGTACTCTGATAATATAGGTGAAATATATTAAAATGAGTTTCTAGGCGTTACCATCACCTTAAATTTGAGATAGGATTAAATGTCCGGAAAGGGCTTGTGTACATTTTCATATTTAAACAAATAAGTTATTTAGAATCTTAATGTTTATTTTGGCAAATTGCAGTCAAAGTAATAACTAATTCGTGTATCTACAGTTTTTCGGCGTTCTTATACGGGGTATTTTTCTAAATTTTATTACTCTATTTTCAAGGATCAGTAATCATTGATAAATTTCTATTAAAAAAAAGTGGCACCCTCACCTAACTGCCAAGACCTAGACCCATACCTTAAAAAAATTAACCTCACACATAAGTGTTGGGCTGTCTCTCGGTCTCTGCGGTACAGTCAGTCTGCAATTTAGTGTGTAGATCATATCATTTTAAAACAATATTTTTGTGCTGGTGAGAGTATTGAAATATTACGATAAACATGGTTATCTATGGTGAAATAACTCAATAAACTTATCACGTGGTTATTTTAACAGGTAGCGCCAGTGTTATTTAGAGTTTAGACCATCTCGATATGAGACAATTACTTAAAACAGCAACATTGTTTCAACTACGGATTTTATACAAATATAGCATAGTCTGTAATGTGTGCAACAAGAGTATAGTAAGCAATAATGGTCGTTCATGGAATTGCCATTAAAACAGGTCGGTTAATCAAAGAATATTAGTTTCCTTACATAATCTTATCCTTATGGTCCAATCCAAACAATTCATAAAATATAAAATGGTAGGGTTTAGCGTCGCAATTGCTAATGCGATACTGGATCTCGTAATAAGCATTTGTTATTTACGTGGCCATTAACCTCTTGTTAACAGCGCCGAAGCGATCATGCGAAACATCTTATTGTGCTTAATATTTTACATCTCGACTCGAATGAAGTAATTTAAAATTCCATTAGCATTCATTTATTCGGAAATATTATTATTATGCAAAGACAACTATTTATTATTTAAAAGCTCAGTTTCTTCAACTACGAATAACTTAATTCTTCAAAGTAATTTTTCTAGGAACAAAGTTGGACTTGAAGAAACTGCCACTTAGGGAAAACAAACTTAAACTTAAACATAGGGAAATACCTTTGCTAATAAAACTTAAAAGTGATATAATTCACGATTGTTTTGCATTTTGTTCAGCTATTAGAACAAAGTAGCCAATGCAAATAACAAAGATCTTATTTAGTATTTGAATATCAATGTACCGGGTGGCTATTAAAATTATTTCTCGTTGAAACTCCTCTACTTCAAAATAGATTTGAAATGGTACCGGTTAAAAAGTAGTGGAGCGAACTAGATATATTTATTTGGCAAAAACAAGCAAATAATGATTTTTTATTTTCAAATAAAAAATAATAATTATTCCTATATGAGGCATTTTAAAATTTGAAGATAATCTAAAGTAACCAGTTGAAAATGAGTTGCATTGGCCATCCATTCTTCTAATTTACCACTCTTAGCCTTTATTTAAATTTTAAAATAGCTTTTCTGGTTAAATTTAGGAATACATCTTCTAGTCGCCGAGGCAGGCCTGCCAAGTTGGCAAAGGGTTCTCGTCGATTCTGTAATGCATTTCACACTTAATAAGTAGTCCCAAAGGATTACAAATAGGAAAACTTGGTGATTTCCTTGAACAAACGGTGATCTTACAACTCTGTGCCATGGGGTACTATCCTCAATAAAACATAATGATTGTTAGAATATATCCTGCGCCTGTCAGGTATTAAATATTCTGCATTGGCTTTCATTAACTGAAAATTGGTTAAATATAAGTGACTTTTGTCATTTCATTCATACAGAGTATTATCGTTGACTGACAATGTCAACGGTATTATGATCTTAGAAATTCCACATTTGTTGTATTATAGACAGATGTTCAGGTTCAGGTTCAATTATTGTATTTCTTCCCAGAACCTATCCTCAGAACATTGTCTATGTTTATTAAAAACAAGCTCCCATATGAATAAATCTTGTTGTGCAACTGCGAGAAGATCTTAAGTTGATATCTGAATGCACTTCGGAATCATGAATTTTCAAAAAGGATTCGTTTTTTATTAGCTTTAGCCTCCCGGTACATATTCTAAGATAATTACCCTTTCCACCTTCTGTTAGAGGGGACATGATTTCTTCTAATGATATAAAGTAAGTAGCAGGACCTAAAATGAGGTCCTGAATATCTTGAAAAGTGAGGATAGACGGATTCTGTCACGCGTTCCAATAATCAATAATTCGAAGGCTGATGTTCAAGTACATTTTAACGACAACAAAAAACCCGAAGAAAACAATTATTGTATAAAAAAGATTTTCTTGCGAATCACAGTAAACAAGCGGCACACCTCTCAAATTAAGTATCGAAGAATTGAGCACAAAAACTATAATATGTAAGCAATTTGTTTTATTTTTAGTACTGCATTGTTGGTCGACCGGTAGGTTGTAATTATCTGGACACGTCCAGCGACGGCCATGACTAAAAAATGGCGATTACGTGTCTTACCTGCAGCACTGTTAAAATTGGAAATTTACGACCTGCCAAACTGTCTTAAGACGCATTCGAGAAATTCCGAAACTCGATGATCATTAAATCGTTTTATACGCCATGATCAAAGGTAAACAGATTTAACTGAGAAGATTGTGGTGGCATTTAACGATACCCATATTTATTTTATTCACACTAAATTTTGGTGACAGATAATTAACTAATTTTAAGGGCATTTAAGCCATCAATAGACTGCAACTCACATTTAATTGCTATTAAGACACTCACATTAAATACGAACCGAGTCGTAGGCGTATATTTGCTCGTAAGGATGTGCATTATAAATGCAACGAAAATGAAACAACATGCACATCCATAGATTAAAACGGTGTGAAAATTATGTTCGCGTTTTCTAAATTTTCTCAAAAAAGTCGCACAATCGTGGAAAAACTGCAATATACCACATTCTCTTGCTGAGGTACTCTGTACATGCATCGAAATTGAACACCCTGTAAGTATGATATAACCACAAGCTACCAAAAAATAAAAAAATATGCTTCTTTATATTTGTGTCAGGTTGGAACTAGAAATTTGAAAATTCTAAAAATTCGTATATTCGTTTCTATTTAATCATGTATTGTAAACACATCATCAGTAAAATATTTTGTCATGATTAGCTTATTTATGATTTAGGTACTTCAAAGTGGGGGCTTGGATAATAAGGATATGAATTGGAAAAATATTCACCTATCTCACTGTAAAAAAGTATTAAAAAAATGTCATAATTTAGGAAAAAAATCCTATTTCTAAATACATTTAAGCGCCAAATTTGTCTTTTATACCTATTTTGTTTGTGTTACATACTTACCTAACCTTTACATGGGAAACATCTCAATAAACCGAACACTATCAAATTCATCTTAAGTAATGAACAAATAATACCTAAAGGGTACGTTCAGAATATCCAAACAGAATTATTTTGTAGAAAAAGTCTAGTATCTAAACGACATACATTTCCTGTTTTCTTGGGCCTAAGTTACTAAACTAACAGTACCCTTTTGATCACACTTAAACTATAAAACGGTTTTCTACGCTCTTCCTATAAAACTTTAAGGGAATTTTCCTTAGCAAGGAGGGTAGATACCCCAATTACAAAAACTTCTGGCAGATTTCCAACGTTCTCCTCATAGAGTTCTTGTAAAGAAATACACAGTTTTAAACAGTAGCAATCGAGTAAGTATCTCTGACATTCGCAATTACAAATTCAATTAAATTAGCTATGCACTTACGTGTAAGACTAAATATTAGTAAATATATACAGTGTAAACCTCGGTGTGTAGTTTTCTGGGCCAATATATCGGCTCATGCCTTCCAGCCTAACAAGAACTTGTGCCGAGAAGCACGTACAAAATACTCCCTGGTGTCGCTAAAAGGTATACAACAAGGAATTAGGTGTCATAAGTTCGATATCTGCATTACACCTTCCTTAGAAAAAGCCAAAACGTTTCTAGGGAAATTTGCGGATTTCAATTCCTCCACCGGAATACATCAAGCACAGAATGTCTCCAGACATTTTTCTCTGTCTTACCGAAAGAGGATATACCCATCTTCTTGAAAAGTCGCCCGAGTGCAACCTGTACCAAAAAAGGCAAGAAAACCACGCCATCAAACTATCGTCCAATTGCCTTGTTTCCAATAATCTCTAAAGTCATGGAACGAGTAGTCAATCAGTAACCACTCTAGTACCTCGACCAATATGGCTTCCGCAAACAGATATATTGGCCTATATCACACATATATGGAGTAGGGCGATTAAGAACTGCGGAGAATCTCGAGCGATTGCGCTAGATATTTAGAAGGCATTCCAGAGTTTGGAATGACGGATTGCTCAACAAACTGCCGCCGTTCGGATTGCAAGCGTCTCTTTGGAGCTGGCTTGCCAGTTTCTTTAAGAACCGATCTCTGCACGTTGCAATTGATGGACACATCTGAGACACATTCACCATAAATGCGGGAGTGCCTCAGGGTACAATACTTTCACCAACTCTATTTCTTATCGAAATCAATGACCTGCTAACCGAAACCAATCATCCTGTTTACAGTTTTGCAGATGACAGTTAGTACCCCTGTCTCCCAATTTAGATCAGAAAGACCTTTACCCGCGACTGAGACTTTCCACTGCAGATAGGAGCAGATAGTCAAGATCTGGAGAAAGATCGAACTTGGGGTGACAGGAATTTTGTCCAATTTAATGCTGCAAAAACTCAATCGGCCACGTGTACCAAGAAGGCCAATACGGCGCCGGTGTGCCCTGACATCACTATGGCAGGATCGACCATTCCTTCATTCTCGTCAATTGGAATACTGGGTGTACAGCAATATGACCACGTTGCTAATATCGTAAAGTCAGCCTCGCAGAAGCTTGGTGCGCTATTTCGCAACAAAAAACTATATACAGCTACTCTTACTAATACCGTGCTTAGAGTATTGCTCACACATCTGGGGTACCGCACCTAAGAACACTCTAAAGCTGCTGGATTCGGTTCAGAAGAGAGCTGTGCGTCTCGTCGGCGAGCCGGAGTTGACTCGGGATCTGGGTAGTCTGGAACACCGCAGACATTTTCTGCACTTCAGATGCTCCCAGGATTTGGCCCGCGTCATCCCGCCCCCAGCAGCACCCGTCAGACAGTTACGCACCCGCCTTCGTACAACTGGAAACACCTAGAACGTCGTTTCACAAGGACTCCTTTGTATGTCGCACTGCATCACTATGAAACCCATTCCCAGGACATCTGTTTCCTCCTAACTACAACCTACAAGTGTTTAAGAACCGTGTCAATCAACATCTTCGCACACACACCGCTCGTCGAGTGCCATAGGATCTCCCTTTAGTATGTGTGCCACTACCATAAAAAACGCAACTACAATTTAGCTCATAATAAGGAGAGGAATATTATTGGGAGATTATTTGGTGACTGAAAACGCAGATTTCCCTGCCTGAAACGTGTTTTGGAAACTAAGCTGGAGACGACAGTAGGTGTAATATGTGCAGTAGCTTTACTACTCAATGGGGCTAAAATAGAAAATGATGAATTTGAGGAAGCAGAAAATTACTGAAACACTACTGATCATCCAAAAGCAAATGCTCTTAATTTTTTCTCGTCAATTTTGCAAACTAATTTGTTTATTTTACAAAGCTTGTCGGTATTGTTACTATTGATAATAAATTAATATAAAAACGCCATTATTTGTATTTTAATTTTTTTCTTAAACTTATTAGACAAATGTTGCTTTAGCCTCTAGTAAAATATTATAATAATTAAATGATTTATAGATTCTTACTGTCAAAATTAAATTTTTTTATATTTCCTCGGATTATAAATGTAGATGTATATTTTATAAATAATAAGTGGCATTCTAAATTGGTAGAATAAATGTAATTTTAATTCAATTAACATAAAATACCGATTATGTTTAAAGTAATGTATTGAAAACAAAAATATACATTGCAAACGTAGGTAATATATTGAGGCCATTTTCACGGCTTTTCATACCTGCCAACATTAATTATAAATCTGTACTGCTAACACAACGATTTCGAATATTAGTTTTTTGTATGTTGTACTTAACATATTTATACAGGATGGTTCAAACAATATATGCATCACGTGAGAGAAGGTCTTCGCCTTCAAAATACTGGGTATTTAAAATTTAAAGTGATTCTGATAAATTTTGGGTTATAAGATGAACCGAATGAGTAACAGGAACGTACATTTGCGAACATTTCATAAAATTGGTGGGATATACCTTTTTATCTAGAAAATATACTTAACCCACATGTATGCCTCTGTAAAATAGCTACAACAGTTTTCGTATTCAAAAGATGCCTATTCATTTGATTCACTTTACAACCCAAATTTCATCCAAATAGCTTTAAATCCTACGCCCAGGCACAAACTACTCTTAAGTGATGGCATATATTTTTTTGAATCACCCTGCATTAATACTTGAGATAAAGAGATTGAAAGTCAGTATCTAGTTTAATACCAAAATATAAAAGTGAAATTTATTAATTTTTATACTTTTGCTACAGAAGCTCAGTTTTAGTTTGCCTATATTTTCTTTTTTCAGCGACGGCATTCACTCTTGCTTCATGTTTTGTTGTTCTATAGACTCCTCTAAATTTTGTTTTCCTAATGCAGTCTTTTCATTGATATACTCCTTACAACTTTACTGAGATTTTTCATTTTCTGTTATTACAGGAGTTTCCCTTTAACACATCATAGTTACCATAGTCATCTTTGTTTCTATTCACTCTTTCTCGAAATAAAAACTGCATGAAAATTCAATTATAGTATGTATATTATACTTATATAACACATGCAAAAAACCTTTACCTTATAGATATTGAAAACAATATAAAGATATTTAGATGATGCATCAATCGCAAATATGTTTATATACAGAGATATTAAATAAATACCTACTGTATATCATAAAAATAATTATGGTCAACATGATGTTCTTGCTCTTCCGCCTCAAATTGTTCCTCAGCTGCCATGGATTGCATTAAAAAGAGGAAAAACCATTTTATTTTTTACTTTTCACAAGAAACTTATTCTTCAATGAGTTTGCTTAAATAGATAAAATTGGCATACAGAAGGCATTTTTGTGTTTTCCGGTCACCTTCTATGTTTCAGTATAATCGAAAATGTCTGCATTGACTTTATTCATTATTATTATTATTAGTATTCTAATGGTGTAAAAGCACTTATTGTATTGTAAAATAGGCACGAGAGAGAGGAAGCTATGAAGAAAAGTGAGATACGAGAGTACTCGGGAAGCGAGAGATCGGACGGCCGCAGCTTGAAGAACATTACTTTTTTACATTTAATTCTATTTTTCCATTACCATTTGAGAAAAAAAATATATTCATGCACCTATGTATTCTAAATAATTAGGCAAACTTTGTGCAAGAATAAAAATTTTTGATTTGAGCCTTTATTTCGGAGAGTATGCGAGGTGAATACAAAAATGAGTATATTTCAATTAGATTTTGCCCAGATTCGAAGGGAGATATTTCAATTTTTTGATTTATTTTGCGGTAAGGGCCAATGTAATCTGCATATTTCAAGCAATGGTAAAAAATATAATTCGTGCAAAAATGTCGATGAATTATATATGAAAACATTCACAATTTAATATCCTACACGTTCATATAATAACCTCTATTTTTAGGTATACTGCCCTTTTGCCCGTTATGATTCTGTGTTACCTTCGGATTTTGAATTGATATAATAAAGCTTCCATTCTGTGAAAATTTCAGCTTGTAACCCCGAGGTGCCCACAAAAATCATTTATAGAAGGCTTTTACTGCGTTGGGCGCTCTACTATATAGCACCGAAAATGAAGACACATTTTTAGAACTATGCCTATAGTGAGTTCATTTTTGAAATAAAACATTGGTCAAACCGTTACGCAACTTTATAAAATGCGTGTTACCGCGAAGCGAACGTGTTAAAATGCGTGAAGCGAAGGTTATAAAATGTGTGATACGGCAAAGCTATCGAGAGTAGAGTAATTATTTTTATCTTCGTCTCTTCCACGTTAATCTATCTTTTTCTTGCAAGAATCAATAGTATGTTCTATCATTCGTGTCGGTGAATTTGCATTAAACATAAAAATGTATAGTTTGTTCTACCATGCGTGTCAGCAAATTTGCATAAAATAAAAATATTACTTTATTATTTAACAGAAAACATGAGGCGAGAAAGTTATGTGTCGTATACCTAATCCTAATACACTGTTTAGGCCTGTAGGATAGTGTTCGTTTCCTTTTAATGCGGATGAAATTTCGCTTTTGGCGTGTGGTCCGCAAGCACACTCAATTTATTATAATTTTTTTCTGAACTTTAGCAATTAACAGATTTTTTTAAAATATGATTTAAAGAAAGATATTTCAAAAAAATATATTAAGCGTGTCTGCAGTATATTAAGAAACTGAATTGCCAACGGCATTACTTATACGAATTAATGAAAAATTCACATATTTAATCACCCGAGGCCGTAACCGTTAAGGACAGAAGAACTTAAAATTCATAATAATGCCATAATATGTTCACGAATTCAAGCAATGCAATTAAACTAATTAAATGCAATTTGTCTGCAATTTTTTCACCTGCATGCGGGGATCGTCATTGAATTACCTATTGAATGCGCCAACCTTGATAGCAAATTATAGACCTGCCTATTATGGCTTAATTTTTCTCGGGCACGTTGTTTAGGTGACGGTTTAGACTTCATACTTAACGAGCCTGCATAATGAGAAAGATGTAAGCCAAGGTGGAAGGTTGAGGATTCATATTTATTTCGCTCCGAAACGAGAAAGTAGTTTGATTATCTTAGTTGCATATGCGGTGTTTTATTGGTTACTAATATATAAACTGTTTCAAAAAACATTCATCACATTTTAATACTAGATTTCTGAGCTAAAACTAAGTCAAAAACACCCTTATATCCTAAACTATTTTGTTTATAACACACTTACAGAGAATTAAATATTAAAAAAAAAATGTATTTTCTAAAATACATGCTTCGAAAATGACCGAAGTGAAAACATTCCGTTTTTAATATTGCGCAAGAAGACGTATTTCGCATATCATCATATTTCTTACCTGTACCAGTGGCGTGCATAGAACCAACATAAGAGATATTTTGTTAAAAAAATATTTTAAAGTTTTTTAACTAGCTCAAATATACAAATCAAAAACACAAAAAATTGCTCTCTTGTATTTTTGCTTCTAGAGCAAGCCGATTTTGAGAAACATTGCCAAAACAGATTAATTGACTGTAAACATCCTTCGTTTTTAAAAGTCAAAAGAACATACAAATGTTGAAAAACGTAATACTATCATGTCATTCCCTGACAGAATCTAGATCGAAAATCTTCTGTAACTGCAGGTCATAAACGGCTTTGCTTATAAGAAAAATAAAAAAAACATGATTGTATATATGCCTATGCCTCGTAAACGAAACCGTGTAGAATATCTATTTACAGGCTCTTTCGGTATAGATTTACTCAGAAACATTTGTAAGAGCTTTAACTCTTACAAACTAGGAGCAGAGATGTGGAGTTAATCAGTTTTTATAATATTTCTTGGCTTACTCTAACAAAAAAATAACCCAAGTGTAAACTTTGGTGCAGCAAACAAAATGGATATAGTATATTTTCTAAGTATTTTGAAAATAAGCCAAACGTTGATTGAACACAATAATCTATTGGGCGTAATAGAAAGTTTTTTTAGGTAGTTGAGGCAAACCGTGTATTTTAGGTGGAACACCATTTTAGGAATTTTAAGTGTACTAGCTATAGTGTAGCTTTGCAAATGCTTCGCTTATTCCCGATGTTAGTATTTTATATAGAGTTCGAAGGCGGTGGTTAGCTGTATTTTCTGTTTCCTTCGTTTTTGGTCTTAAGAATGTTTGTCCTTAGGTCAGAAATGACGGTAACATATGTGATTTTTCATTTGTGTTATTAATTTTCTTTGTTAGGTATTTATATGTTGAGGTTAGGTGTTTATAGTAGAAATTTTGTATTTTATCAGTTCCAGCGCTTTTCCAGTTGTGTGTGTATGTGTTCTTTATTACTTCTGTTGTTCTTCCTATTGTTAGTTGGTAACCGTTCTGTCTCTGTATGCCTTTCGGTCTGTTCTCTTCCTCTCTGACCCATGTTGCTAACTGATTATGTCTTCGGTCATTTGACCATACTCCCTTCCAGTAGCTTTCATTTCATCTATGCTTAGCGACATTACTTCAGTTTCTTCCTTGCTGGTTAGTTTCCTGTAAAAAGGTTTTCGTTCCTATTAAAAAACATGTTGCCCGTTTTTCTAGTATTATTTGTACTCACAAAGGCCTGCCGAGTATACGGCAAATTTTTGCTTATATGTATCTAGTATCTCTATGGCTGCTGTTTATTATTTTTAGCGTTCTGGTTTATTATTTTTTAGCGTATATTCCATGTGCTCCATTATTTTCTTTGATATGTTTCCGTGTATTTATTGGGTTGTTCTGCCTATATCAGCTATCAGTTTGTTTATATTGTTTCTATGTTTCTAAAGCGAGCAGGCCGTTTTCCGTATCCTAATTTATCTATACTATTTTCGACCCTCAGGTCTAACTATCGCCTGATTGTGTCTTTGCGGTATTAAGCAAATTAAGTAGAATGCCTATTCTCTAAAATTATTGGCCATATCGTCTATAAACGTTGGTGAGGAACTAGTGTGGTGACCCCTTTTTTAAAGTATGTTCGAGACGAGTGTTTCCTTATAAGATGGCTTAAGTTATTTATCATTTAACTAGGTTCCTTCTGTGGGACAGAATTCGTTCTATAGGATGGAATTCCTCATGTGAGTTAACACTTCCTCCTCTCGGTGCTGAGCTAGCTAATCCCGCCGTCAGCAGTACCGAGGTTTTTTTTTTTGTCAGGGTGACGCAACCACATGTTGGAGAGACCTCCCTAACTCGACCAAATTCAAGTATGATCAATTCTTATAGATTTAAGGACTTTAATTCTCGATCTGTCGTGATATATTGTTTTAATTTTTAAGTAATTAATTTATAATTAACGACTGTAAGTCGTTTGTCTGAACTACATATATACATATCGTTACCTATCATTTTAATTAATGAATTTATAATTAACGCCTGTAAGTCGTTTGTATTAATTACCGTATAGCGCTTATCCGTATATATAATTTTAATTAATGAATTTGTAATTATTAACGACGGTAAGCCGTTTGTCTTAATTACCGTATATCGGTTATCGTTGTCTATCATTTTAATTAAAGAATTTATAATTAAACGGCTAGGTCGTTTGACGTCTATCGTTTATATTCTCGTTAATTATCATTCCATTTACTGATCAACTATCTTGTTTAGTGAGCTTACCTTTAAAAGAGATGCTTAATTTTATATTTAGTTAATTAGATACTCCATTTGGCTAGTGTCCTAATAGCTTATTGAGTTATTTTTTGCTGTACTTGGCTGTAAAGCTCATGGCAGTAATTTATTTCACATAACTGCAATTTACAAATTTAATTTGTCGCCTTCATAGGATCAGATCGTTTACCTATAGATATTGAATGGCTGTAAATGTACAGGGTGGCTCGAATTCGAGTCTATGTATGGGCAACAGTAAGAGATACAGTGTCCCTCAAATTAAGGCAAACTTGCGCATTGAGGTGCCTAGCAATATGCCGTTTGGAAAGTTCTAAAATTTCAAGTATTTCCGGATATATCCGAAAAAAAAAACAGAAATATTGAAAAATCGTTTAATTTTTTTCCTGAGCTTATTTAAAAACGGATTTCAAATTGGATTGCACTTTTGCAGTGCCACTTTTCCCGCTCTATCCAATGGTGGTATCCGGTTTGGAATCCGACGTTTTGTCTCCTTTTTTTAAAGACGAAATTTATTTTTTTATCGTTTTTTTAGGTGACATTGGCGTTATTAATATAAATATGTATTTTTAATTTTTATTATTATTATTTTTTAACTTTAATTTTTATTATTTTTTTTGAAAGTTCTTATTTTGCTTTAGCGTAATTTAAAATAGTTTAAGTTACTTTTGAAATTTTTACATTCTATAAAAATATATTATTTTGTTGTTTGTGTTAAGTGGAAAATTAAAACCTTCATTTTTGATAAAAATAAAATATAGTAAAATTAAATAAACAGGTTCTTTTATTTTTTACCCCATCGGTAAGTAAATAATTAGAAAAAATTTAAAATAAAATTGAGAAAACATTAAAAAAATTAATATCAATATCATCTGAAAAACGATAAAAAAATTAGGGTTCGTATTTAAAAAAACTAAGTTAATGATGATCCCTTGAAGATGAAACGTCGGATTCCAAACTGGATACCATTGGAAAAAACGAAAAAAATGACAATTCAATTTGAAATCCGTTTTTAAATAGGCTCAGGAAGAAAATAAAAGGATTTTTCATTATTTCGGTTTTTTTTCCGGATATCTCCGGAAATACTCGGAATTTTGAAACGTTCTAAACGGCATATTGTTAGGCACCTAAATCCGCAATTTTGTCCTAATTTTACCGCCACAGTATCTCATAGGTTCTCGAGTTCCTCATACATAGACTCGAATTCGAGCCACCCTGCTTACCTCACAGATTAATTTATTGATTTAGTATTATTAAGGATGGTTTATTGGTCTGTTTATTGGACCTCAAATTGATTTGATATAGGATTAATTGTTCTTAAGAGTTAGTGTAAGTTTACAGTTTTTTAATAAATAAGGCATATGTAATCTTGATGTTTATCCGGGTAAATTGCAGTCAATATATTAACTAATTTGTATATTCAAAAATCTTCGACGTTCTTCTACAGGGAATTTTTCTAAATTTCATAACCCTATTTTCAAGGATTCATAATTATTGATAAATTGTTTGTACCAAAATTTTGAGGCTCTCTACCCTAACTATTGTTGGAAATAGTTATTTACTATTTGGAGTTTTCGCTGTTAATTACAATCCCTAAGTATAGCCCCGAGTATAGCCCTAATAGTGTTGAATAGTATCTATGTGTAATTTATTTACACATCACACACGTGTGTACTTAAAATTTATTTACAACCAACCGCAACTACCTAATATGCAGTTTAAGTGTGATTTATATGTTGCTACCATTTTTTATTACGCTATAAGTAAACTATTGCTGAATTCTAAGCGAAGAACAAAGTGACATCGATTGCGAGAATAGGTTGTCAGCTGAATATTAAATTCAGCATGAGTAGGTAACTATTACTTTCTTTACAGAATATTTTATTAGATTGTCTGAGGTAAGTAACTAAACAAAATTAATAAGATTATTTCTTTGTTGTCTAGAGATATTCTAACAAGTCGACTCACTCACTCTTTTGATGTCTCGGCCAATTTGGCGCTTCTTGCGACCGGTCGCAATTTGATGCTTTCAGTTACGTGAAAAAAAGAATATGTTAACTGCAAATTAAAATTTAAATATTACACTATAGGAAAAAATTCACAGACCTTGCCACACACGCAAGAATCCGAGGCGTATTGAAAATACCTGACACAACAGCTATTATGACTCATGGTCTGATTAGTCCTACATAGATATTCATCCTGGTTTTTTTTCACTGAAGATATTTGGCATATGTCATGAGAAAGCAACCATAAATTCAAATTTATCTAGACATACAGTGTGTCCTAAAAGTTCGGCAACGGCTATTATTCTTGTAAGTCCATGTATAAAATTGCTTAATATTTGGATAATATGGTTTTGGATTCGTTGATGATATCTGTGACATTGTCAGACTCCGTTATTGATATTATATTTTGATTTTCTTGTGTAACACGAAGTACTAATTATTTTTTTCGAGTTTCTTGAACAAATAAAAGTATGTTTTGCTGAAAACAGCAGAACCCCAAGAAAGGCTAATTAAATTTGGTAAATGTAGCCTTTAAGAGTGTGTGAAATAATAACTTCCAAAAAAAAAATTATATTGAGAACAAAAAACAACAAGTGACAAGTGTCAGTAACGCAACAAGGCAACCGTCGTCGGCGCCGCGTCGTCAATATCACCAGCTGCCTGCTCAGCGAAACGAAATGCGACAAGATAAATTACTAGGGTCAGCTTTAATACATGTGTATAATTTACAAGTCGTCACTAGTAAATTAAATAATAAATATAAACATAACAAAAGGGCAGTGATACATGACACTGGTATTTTGACATATATCATTTAAAATTTACTGGTAATTACTAGTAGGGTATACACGGGTAGAAGCTTTCTTTACAAATGTTAAACAACTTTTCCTTGGATTCTGCTAGATACAAAACATTATTTTTCAGATATTTTTAATTATTCAAGGGACCTGAAAAAAATACAAAATATATGGTATTACATAAGAAAATCAAAACTTAGTGTTAATACCTGAAAAGCGGTAGCTCCGAAAACGTTGCAGATAATGGATATACAGCCATTTTTTCATCACCACCTATGTCCCAAATTTGAATAACTTTGATACAGGACGAGAAAAGCGGCCTTTGCCACACTGAAAAATTGGGTATACAATAATATACATAAAAAGCGACGGATGTAAATTGGTCGCCAAGATAATCCCTTTACCTGCAAGGGTTGCTGCTAATGACATGCAAATTCGTCGCCGGCTTTTTCTTGAGTACCTACTTGCATCGGTAGGTACGGAACAATAGGCTAATGGTTATTGGGCATATATACCTCAAATCTGAAATCTATTTGTTTATAGTTTCTTGTCAATTTGCTTTCATTCATTGCTATTTCTACCTTCGAGCGAAGTGCATCGCTATTTCTACCTTCGAGCGTCAGTTATTGAAAGTGAATGTAGGAGAAGTTTAATTTTGTGCGAAAATTTTACGTTTTCCAAAGACAAGGTCTTGAAAAGTGGAGAAACATCATGGAGGTGTTGCCAAAGAAAGCTGCATTGTAAAGCAAGGCTTTACACTATTGGAACGAAGAACCTTATATCCAGGAGGGAAGATGTGCACAATCACGGAACATTCGAAAAGAAAGTAAGCAGAAAAGCTATTTCAAGTGCATGCAAGAGAAGATATCAGTGAAAGGCCTTCAAAATTTATTTGTAGAGCTTTAGCAACAAACTTGCCACCGTCTCTTATAACTACTAATGTTGGCTGCATTAGAAGAAATAACTATAACAGTCGCCACAAAATCCTTCCAGGTCCGATTCCTAAGAACATAGAAGAAGTGCATGGAGTTTTCAGCAGCGCATACGGCGAAACGCTGATAACCAATAAAGTTGAACAATTAAAAAATATCATTGTGTTTACATGTGAAAGCAACATACGTGTTTTGACCGATATGGATATACTGTGTTACTGTGTATGGACGGAACGTTCTCGTTCTGCGCAAAGTTCTTCTTACAGTTGTTTACTATTCAAGGACTCCAAAATGGTCATTATATTCCATTAGTTTTTTGTTTGCTAGCAAGTAAGACAACTGACTGATATAAAACATGCTTATACCTACTAAAATGCAAGATTTATGAAAAGTATGATCTTACTTTTGATCCACGACAAATTTTCGTTGATTTTGAAAAGGCCATCCACCTAGCACTAACCCAAACTAACCCAAACCCACCTTAAGGTGGGTTTGGCCAGATGTAAAAGTAAGCTGTTGCCGATTTCATTTAGATCAAGGATGGTATCGAAAGATTAAGTCAATCGGATTAAGTTCTGATTATGAATTAGAGACCGAAATAGGATTCTGGCTCAAAAACACTCTCGGCCTGACTTATTTGAATCCAAATGAAGTGGAGGACTGTTTCGTCTTCGATTTAATGTCGTACAAACCAGAAAGTGAACTTTTGGATACATTTTGTGACTATTTGTTAGAGACATTTATCGTCGAAAGCGCAACCTTTCCTCCTACTATGTGGGCGGAAGAAGGTGCCTCGGTTACAAGAACGACTAATTGTTGCGAATCGTTTCATGCAAAATTTAATTCTTCCTTTTACGCAACACATCCCTCCATATGTATTCCTTGAAAAGTTAAAATAATGTCAAGTTGAAACATATGTAAAAATACAAAGTTTTGATGTTAGTACCAATTTCAAACACAAAAATGTTAAAGCTAAGTTAGCATCACTTGAAAATTTGGTCAGAAGATATAAATCAGGAGAAATAAATCGACTGCATTACGTAAAATGTACAT
>MU189793.1:174-26803 GCA_016904865.1 Pissodes strobi | reverse complement strand
ATAGATCAATGTTCCTTCAAAATAATGAGCTAGTCAATGTAGAATGTATTGTTCAATAATGTACTTGGTATATTGAATGTTTAGGTACTATTATATAAATGTTGCTTTTGAATAATAAACAAGTCAAAGTAAAGTGCACCATTTGTTTTTCTTTAACTCTTCGATGTTTTTACCCTTCTCCTATTGGACATTACAATACAATTTTTATACTGTATATACACTTGCCACCAACACTATTTTTTCCCTTATTTGTGTTCGATAAGATAAATGCCATTGTAAATCAATATAAGGGTTGTAAATTTACAAAAAAAAAACATAATAGCCAAAAAATTGCATCAATAGATGAAAAATTTCGCACTCCATTTTAATAATATTCAGCTTACAAATTATTCAATAAATCCACATTTTACGTTCGAAAAAACCACTATCTAAGTAATCTAAACACAAATTTTATTCTTTACACAGGGTAGTTCAAGTTGAATGTCCTATTAAAAGTTATGGAGAACTACAAAGAAGAAGTTTTTGAAATTTAGCATACAGCCATAATAGGTGATAATCTATATTTTAAAAATATTATCGCAAATGCAGGTATGCCAGATCTTCCCGAATCCAATGGCATTGGAATTTCAAATAGAACGCCCTACATTCTATGCAGTTTCGGATCTCATAGAAACTTCTAGGTATCTTTTGTTAACTTTACATCTCCTACCGTTTTTTGCAAAAAAAAAATCATTTTTTTTTAGCAAATAGCAATAATTTCTAATATCTAGGTGCATAAGCAAGCTAGATACTAAATTTTCTTCTCATGTGTTGGACAATGCACGCATTTAAAAGGTCTACATATCTTAAAAGGTGTCCCAAAAATGCTCATTTTTACCGAAATTTAATAATGATGAAAACTACTTTTTTAAGCCAACACCCTGTATTTTATTCTACCTTGGAATAGACCAATGATTAACTACAATATTTCCGTACATGTTCCTATACCGATCTCCCACCGTTTTTAAATACAATCACTTTATAAATGAAGGGCACAGAGGAAAAACGATCTAAGTCACATTTCCCATAAGAAACTTTTTTTATTGATTTCACAGAAAATTT
This sequence comes from Pissodes strobi, assembly GCA_016904865.1. Lineage (NCBI taxonomy): Eukaryota > Metazoa > Arthropoda > Insecta > Coleoptera > Curculionidae > Pissodes > Pissodes strobi. Next base: position 25,702 of record MU189793.1, on the reverse strand, counting down.
TATTCTTGATAAAAGTTGATGCTTGGAAAAAAACAAATTTTGACAATGCTAAATTAAGGATAAGCTATACAGGGTATATATAAAAACAAAAATGATGGTTAAAAAAACAAAAATTTTGGAATATCGGAAAACCTTCTACAGAAAAAATAAAGCTTCTATTAAGATAAAAAAAAAGTCAAATACCACTTTTTATCAAAAGTGCATCGTTGCTGAAAAAAATAAGGACAAATTAAGAAGAAGGGAGGTTTTGTCAAGAATTGACATAAATTTTCCTGTGGGAAATTTGACTTAGATCGTTTTTCCCCTGTTTTCAAAGACCACCCCTCATCAATAAAAGCACCCGTTTAATAGCTAACTCAGCTAGGTAGGCCACGGAAAGTTTTTGTAACACGTTCTGACAACTATTTGACATTTAGATAGTTTTAAAGTCAATAAATAACAGCATCGTAAAAATGGAAAATGCAAATGAATATTGTTTATGAATTTTTATTTATTAGAACCATTTGAAAACTATTAAAAACCCACACTATAAATGCTTATTTATTAGACACATTTTAAAACAATTAAAAAATAAATACGTCAGCAGTCTGGACCCTGTGATGCTTTGGTAGTCATCGTCTGATCGTCTACGACGCGACCAATGTTATTTGTAGCATGTCGCATATTGTATATTGCGCTCTTATCTGAGAGAAGTCGGCGATTCCCGTATAAATAGACCCAGTGGTATTCTCAATACTAAAAAGAAAATCGCAAAAAACAGTGCACAAGTTACGAAAACCACGAGCTAGCTGAGCAAGCCACCGATAAATCCGAGACTGGTGAGGGGAGAAGCGTCGGCAGAGGGAGGCCGTTTTCGTTACTCGCGGATGCTGTGACAGTATCGCTACATTCCATGCCATATTTCACTTTTCGAATGGCCCTCCGCTCGCTACCGCTCGCTACGGGGGCTCAAGAAAAGGAAACTAACCAGGTGCTAACCCAATCTAACCCAAGACATACCCAAAAACAAGAAAAAAACAGTTTAGAAATATAACCTTAAAAAAAATTTTAAACACCGACGGGGTTTGAACTCGAGTCGCCGAAGTGAAGGCTAATCATGCAAACCCCTAGATCACCAGGCACATACAAATGATTGGTTGCATCACGAAGACATGACGCGCAGGTGCGCGCGCACGCATGGAATGTAGCGATACTGTCACAGCATCCGCGAGTGTTTTCGTTATTTTCGATAGTGAGCTGATTTATCAGAATATCTATAGACTATGCCCTGATTTTGCACACTCACACAGAGCACGTGGCATTGAGTAAACTAACAATACAATTGGCAATCAAAAGTGAGATAATTTTGGAGCAGTGTGCCAAGCGATAATGGAAATTAATCTATTTCCATCTACCAAATAACCCATATCTAACCTAACTAATACCGACCATCAACAATAACGAAGTTTTTAGTAGAACTACTAGTTCATCAAACCGATTTGGAACAGCAGGAATAACGGAGTGACCAACGTAAATAATTATTGTATAAATAGAGCGGATGAAATGTTAAATTGAAACGAATGGTCGTGAAAGGAACCTCTAAACTAATTATTGACAACAAATAAGGATCTTCAGCAATTATAGGCAAGTATTTGATCCATGTTTATTCTTTAAGAGTCTGGAGGACTAAAAATTAGGTCTTCAAAAGCTGAAATTCAAGAACAAAAACATTAAATATCAAGTTAAGACATTTAGATACGTAAAAAGTGTATTTGTAACCTGTCGAATTTGAAATTTAACAAACCATGTAGTAAATGCCATAAACACCTTCTTTGTCTGGTACATGACCTGGTAAAACGTTGCTGTATTTCCAAGTTTTTAAGGTGTTACATATTTATAATAAGTATTAATCAGATTATCAATTGGTAAGTTTTTACGTATCCATTGTCAGCTACAGTTTTAACCAAAGGTATTATTATCAAAATTAACGGAAAGTATTACAGTACTTTCTTTAAGGTTAGATTGTATTCTCTGACTGTTATCAGCGCACATAATATTTAAAAATTAGCCATATTATAAATATGATACATATCTCAGTGGCTTAATGCATTTCGTTTTGCTTAGCAACCAGTTTTCTAGGTTACTAAGTACGCTTAAAGAGTAACAATTCTGACATTTCGATATATTTATTATTTATTTGTGATTATTTCCTTCATCGTAAAATGGCACCAATCAGACAGCCCGATTTTCTGAATAAATATTGTTTAGATAAGTGACTACTGCACTAGACCTGTTTAACAGCGATTAAAATGCGTTCTCCATATTGGATTTCGTTTGTCGATTGTAGCTGATTCTTGCAATTTTCATTAACGGTTTTTGAAAAAACATTATGTTCTAAATGGTTCGAATGATCTAATATTGATGTTTATTGCTAAAAACTCCGATTTTCTTTAAAATTGGTATTTCATCATTTTGGTATGAAGGTGACAGAAAATGTCAAATTTTGAAATATTTACATGTCGATTTTGATAAGCGGGTCTAGTCAAGGCCAGCAATACTATAGGTGACAAAAATGCAAATATCATGTGCAGCGTCGTTTTCAACGTTCTGAATATGTTTTTGGTGCTTTGATCAAAATGAGTCTCCGATTTAGGTTAAATTTGTTGAAAAATATAAAGTTACTGTTAAATATTTGTAACGGATTTTATGGATTTAATTTAACTAATTGAGGCAATAATCTAGCGGTATACCACTCAAACTTTGAATTTAATCGATTAAACTACGTTCAATATTTCTCTCATGATTTTTCTTGTTGGCAAATAGTTTCATGCAATATAATTTATAAATAAAAACCCTCGACCGCTGCGCGGTCTTGGTATTTTATTAAATTATTTTGCATTCTACATTTTTCAGAAAAATAATTCTCAATATATTGAATGTAGTTTAATCGATTAAATTTATAGTTCTCGTGATATAATATCTGATTAATTGCTTTTCTATGTGCGTATTTCCCGTAATTTTGCATTATTAGAATGAATTTAAGTGAATATGACAATCTGGCCATGGAAGACGGGGTTCCAAAATGTAGTATGAGCGCAGCAAAAGAAGTAGATTTAGGTACATTCAAGAATACGAAAAGTTCATCAACGATACGCCGACAAGAAAATAAGCAACCTTAGTAAAGAAGAGGTGCTTCTAGTTTACTTTCAAGAAATTTCAAAGAATTTTCAACCTTCTACAATCTGGTCCAAGTACTGAGTGATGAAATCTATGCTAACAATTAAGAAAAGCGTTAATATATTAGCAAGCATTTTAAATTGATTGCTTTTCTAAAAAAAACTGTAGATTTTAGACCAAAAAAGTCTAAGTTTTAAACCACGAACATGTTGAAAATGTTTAAGCATAGCGCCGACGATACTTATTTACTAATCAAAGTCGCAACTATAGGAATCGCTAGAGCCTGTAGGAGTGAAGAATTGACTTATCTGTTATGTTAAAACGTAGTCGAACAAGAATATTTGTTTCTGGTGAAAATATCAGATGGCAAGACTCGCCAGAGTAGAAGCCTTGTTATAACTGGAGAAAAAATCTTAGTTTAATCAGGAAGTGCATGCCTCTGCGTCCCAAAAGTACACAGCATCAAAGGATTTTTGCTCGGTTTTTTTTGTCAATTTTCAAAAAGGTAAATGTACTACTCAAGCTGCTGGCATTAATAACTTTGGTAAGGTGCCATCGGACGTGGCTGCCTTTTTGAGACTTCCAAATCCAGTGACCTTTACTGGGCACTGTTATAGCCGCTCTTCGGCTACTATGTTGGCCGATGCTGGAGTGGATAATACTAATTTGAAACGTCTCGGGGAATGGCAATCGACAAAAGTTGCAGAATTATATGTGGACGAATCCATGGGGAACACAAAACATATAGCCAACCAAATTGTATGTTCTAAAGGAGAAAAGTCCGATGAAAATTCGCCTCCGCCTCCGCCTTCGTCCTTGCCATCTCTTGTAGATACAAGTTTCGCGTATGAAATTGATACTATTGCTGACAACCATGGACCAGTGAATCAGCACCAGTATGACAAGTTAAGAAGAAAAAGTGTCAACATTATTGCCAATACCAAAAAAGGCTAACCATCAAATTGATCCCAATTTAATTAATAATTTAATTGTCGGTTACCTACCATGTTAATTACAACAAAGAAAAAAATTAAGCGAGTCTGCTAGTACTCGAGACACTGTTGTGTAAACATATGTTCTATATCGACATCATGGACGTGAAAATATAATACCACCCTAGCGGTTAGCTATTTAGAAGCGCCACTTGAGTAGTTGCAATCGCGGCCGTCCTATTGGCAACTCCAGAGATCAATGCGCCCTCTATGCGGAAAAAATTTGAACCTAGAAAACGAGTAATCATCGACCGGCATTTGGCCATTTTACATGGTGGTTTTCGTCGAGATCGTATCTTTCAAAGCATTTATAGACTCGTGTATTCGTGTTTTTCATTTTATAGTTGCTTTTGGACGTTTACTGGAGAGAAAAGTGTATATCTTTGTGATTACAAACATAAAACAATGGCTTCTGGTTCGAAAACGAAGCATAAAACAAATTGTTGTGTTTACGATTGCCATTCCAGAAAAGGAAAGTACAAAAACATTCATTTTCGCTATTTCCTGAGCCAAAATAGTGGTATTAAAGTTAACCTAACAAATGTAGCAGGAGTTGAAGAAGAGACGTATAAAAAAAGAAGCAATTTACAGCGGACGAATCAAAGGAAAATATTCTAATTTCAAAATCCAGGGTACATATCGAAAGAGTCAATCAAACAATGTGAATCTTTAACATTTGAAATAGTCCCTTGCCGAATAGTTTAATACAAGTTTTTGATGACATTATGTTAATTATCTGCGGAATGGTAAATTTGCAAACTCCAGTGCTCTCGAGTAACAAATTTTAGATAGGTATTCTTAGTTTTACATCTTAGATATTTATTACCAATTTGGGGAACTTGCTGTGAGTCTAATCTTAAATTATAATGTATTTGTAAAACAACATAAGTGGTATCTAAATATTAGTTAGAATCTCTCCGGCACAAAAGTTGTATTAGTATTCTCGAGGCCAGAGCTTTAGAGCACTGATTAGAGAATTATGTGTTTGGTTTTAAAAGACAGATAATTTCTGCATTTGTATATCATAGGTAGCATTGGTGATGTTTTAGATGTAATATACCCAATATATCCAGACCAGCTTAAGTTGTTATCAATTATGAGTTCTAAATATTTTATTTGCTGTACTTCAATTTTCACTTCATTAATATTAAAGTCTTGAACTGGTTTATTATTCTGTTTAATACAAATAAATTTTGTTTTGTCAGTATTGATTTTTAATGTTTCTGTCTTAAAAAATAAATACATGTTCTTACTTTGCATGTATGTTTTATTTATTGGCTTAGAAAATGAATATGATAATGATATGAAAGTAAATTTACCATACATTTTTATATCCTTTCTGTATTTTGGTCTTCGCTAGCTGAGATTTGGTACTCCTTTATGCAATATACGAGGTAAGCAGCAAATAATTCCATAGTTTCCAACTGGTTAGTAGTATTCTATAACTTAACTAAATTGCTAATTATCTCTAACACCAGTTGGACTTCTAGTTCTTTATTTTGGAACAACTTTTGTATATTGGCCGTTTACAACAATGGCAATAATATTATACAGTAGACAATGTTCAATTACAGGAGAAATATGTAGGCAAGCTTGGGTAGAGACTCGCTTTTAGAACGGAATTATTGCTTTTTAAGTATTTGTCTGGAAAATAGTTTTCATATTCAACATTGCGTTTAACCATAGGTTGTTTTTATAGTGAAGAAAGAAAATTATATTTAAAAGCCTGGCCCTATCAAATTTTGGTGACGTTTTTACCTATATATTGAGTTAGGTGCTGTGTATTTTTAAATCGTAATAAATGAATTAACTAATCAAAGAAAGGGTTTTATTTATTATCTAACACTGCATATAAGTACAATATACTATGATTAAAACTATTTCATACTCGAACAATATATTTATTTCCACTAGAGTTTATTTTTACATACTTCATGTATCATATATTTAAAATAAAAATACTCTGAAATATCGCGTACTATTTGCCAATATTAATTAAATATGACACCAAACTACGATATTTTCACCTAAAATCACTGTAAAATTCACATAAAAATCCAAAACGACACACAATCGGCATATCTCAGATTAGAAATGAAGACAAAACACAAGGTGTTACTCGCTTTCCACCATGTTTGTTTACAAACGCCAGCGCCCCCAACGGTAGCTGGATTCGCGAATATTAGCTTGCTCCTCAAAGCCCATGCGGTTATGATGTCACATTGGATTACACATATCCGTCCCATTTGCCGAGATTTATCCTCATACCGCCGCGTAAGATGTTTACACATCCATGAGTTTTTTTAAACAATTTTCTATAGCTCTATGTAGTTACCACCTTTCTCCAAATAATTAGGTATACATAATAGTTTGTTTGTTGCAGTTTAATAAAAACTGGTAATTTAATACTACGAATTATGTACTTATTTCCGCACGTCTGTAGAAAAACTATTGTACGGAAAATGTTTTTTCCGCACTCGTCTGCTTCACCGAACTCCGCTACCAGTCGTTCGGTGAACGGCAGACTCGTGCGGGAAAACTAATTTTCTACACTTGTTAGGTAAATAGCTATTTTAATCTGTAGTCTAGCTTTTACTGATTATAAGCCATCACGATTGCTACTATGTTAGGGAAATAATTCCAGTAGCGTACAAACGTTAATCGTTAAAGGTCACGAAAATAAAACAGATTAAACTAAAACGATTATGGCTGGCGATGCTCGGAAACAATATTGAGAACTAACGTTTTTATCTTTATAAAACCATCCACCAGACAAATACCAAAATTGACATAATTTCTCATATTTAATCGCAAAGGATTAAATTATATTGATATATGCAAACTTAAAACTGCTTTAATTATTTAAATCGCAATTAACCACACACCAACTTTACGTTGGTGTGTGGTCCGGTTTATAAATGCATACAAAATTAAGCCATTTCTCAATACCTCTGACACTGGTGACACTTTGCTAAATAATCTTAATCAATATATTTGCTCCCTTTTTCCTTGTCAGTTGCTTTGTAATCGTTATGAATAACGTTATTAATGGGTTAATTATGTGAAGACATTTGCCACTCCACACAAATGAGCTAAATATATTTTTCTATAAAAACAAGACCATAAATTACTTATCTATATATGGCGAATTTTTATTATTATGAAACACTTTAAGTCTCTAGATTAGACAGTACAGAAGTATTTGATTATATTTACGCCTCTATAGAACATCTTTTAAAGAAAATGTTATATAATACATTATTTTTTGAAGTTATTAGACAAAACAATGTCGCATCGTTTGCATCAAATTCAACCTTAGATCCTCAAGGGGGAGTCAACTATTCCGAGGGTGAATTCCTTAATGTCAAGTTTGGTATTCCGCCAACGAATACCAAAAGCCCAGACACTAACAAGGCCACAGGATCGGATGGTGTTTCCGCAATGTACTTAAGAAATGTGCTGCTGAACTAACAGCTCCACTATGCATGCTTTTCTCCCTATTGTACGGAACGCAATGCTTTCCTTCTAGCTGGAAATACGCTCAGGTGCAAAATCTCGAAGAAAGGTAAAAACGATTCAAATTGCCTTAGTTCCCATCATGTCGAAAGTCATGGAGACACTGATCAACCAACAGGTCTTAAAATATCTAATCGGCAGGCATCATGAGCGATTGCCAATATGGCTTCCAGAAGCAGAGATCAACGGGAGATCGCCTGACTTACGTGACCTACCTGTGGACCAAAACCATCGAGGGCTACGGCGAATCTCGTGCAGTGTCCTTTAGACATATCCAAATCATTTGATAGGGTATGGAATGACGGATTATTAAGCAACTTGACAGCATGCGGACTATCACCAGCACTGCTTCTATGGCTTTCCAATTTCTTACCGAGTTGTTATTGATGAACATCTTTCAGAGTAATTTAAAATCAATGCCGGAGTTCCTCAAGGGTGTATATTATCGCCCACACTGTTCCTGCTCTATATCAACGATCTCTTATACAGGGCAAATAATTATATTTACAGCGTTGCAGACGACAGCACTCTTATATCCTCGTTCATCTTGCGGTCTCCGATGACCGCTGCTCATTCCCAAAGCGAGCGAGAAAATCAGATTGCTGCCACAATGAGGATATGAACGTCATCGTAGAATGGGATGAGGAAAACAATATCCAGTTTAACGCAGGAAAGACTCAAGCAGCTATCTTCTAAAAAAAAACAAACACCGCAGGACCTGACTCATAAATGGCAGGACAAACACTGACTCTGGCCTCATCCATAAGCTTGCTGGGCATCAACGTAGAAAATACCATGTCTTGGCGAAGTTACGACACCGAAATAGCCAAGGTACCAGCCCAAAATCTAGGAGCACTCTATAGAGCAAAAAAGTCGCATAAACTTACTGCTCTATAAGGCCCAGATAAGACCATCTCTGGAATATTCTTCCCATGTGTGGAGCTCTGCACCCAAACACATGCTTAAGATATTAGACACATACAGAGGAGAACAGTCCGTCTTGTGGATGACCCAGAGTTGACTAAATACCTTGATAGCATTGAACATCGAAGAAAAGTGGTGGACATATCACTTTACTATCGATACTACTACGGAAGGTGTTCGAACAAGCTGTCACTTATCATTCCGCCCAGAGTTGACCCAAACAGAAACACCCGTGAGACACAAGCTGCTCATCAACATACGATTCAAATGCGTACACCCAGAACGTCGTTGTTGTGGGACTGCTTTATCTGGAGCACTGCCTGGCTCTCGAATGGACTTCCGAGTAAGGTCTTTCCCGAAAACTACAACCTACAGCGCTTCAAAGCTTGTTTTTTTTTCTGATAGCTTCAAAAGATAATATAGGAAAATCCGTACTACTTCTGTACTTATATAATATTTTACTCAATTTCTAATCGTAATAAATTAATTTAACCCACGCACACTAAATTATTCAATGATTTTGAAAAGTTAATTATAGGGATCTTAAAAATAATTTCTCAACATTATTCGCAGCGATGTTACGATTTTCACGGCATTCGAAGGATCGTATATCTCAGAAGTTTCGAGTACGATTTACTTACTTAGATTTTAGCGGCCACCAACAAAAATATGTAAAAAGTCAATTCATTTTATAGTTACAAATCAGGGTGACATGCCTCATAATTTTAATTTAAAACCTGCATTACTTTCCGCGCCCAGCTATAAATCTAAAAACGTTGTCCCTTAAATTCGTGACCTTATTGGCTCGTTCAAAAATTTATTGCGATAATTAAAAAAGTATATTGGTACCTCGATTGGTACAGAGTACAGACCATTGAACAATTAGTAACTTTTAAAATAAATTAAAAGCTATAAGCAGGTCATTTATAAGGTAGGTTGGTCTTCTATTTTATAGATACCTAGTAGAGTCACCTGGTAGGGTGTAATGCGTACATTATTTACCATCATTTTAAATAATGAATAGAACTCGATATCATTGATTATTCTAGTATGATAATTTAACTACGTTGGGGTTTGGAACCTTCGGCAACATGCACTAAAACAGAGTTTTATCCACAATACCGAAACAGAATTTTTGCACTCGACGCGCGTTTCGCTAACCATGCTAGCATCATCAGGAGATGATTAAAACTAAAATTAAAATCTACCTAACTCTCTTTTTATACTACTGTTTACTTAATCAAGCGGAACTAAAAAGAACCAATCCTGAAATCCCGCTAGTCACGCTTGATCAACCAATACAATGGACTATACGGAATAGGCCCTCTATCTCTATTTAAATTATTCTTACATTTAATAATTTCCATACTTTCACATGCCTCTAATAATCTCCTATCAGTCATTCATAATATAACTGATAGGAGATTATTAGACGCATATGAAAGAATGGAAATTATTAAATGTATGAATAGTTTAAATAGAGATAGAGGGCCTATTCCGTATAGTCCACTGTATTGGTTGATCAAGCGTGACTAGCTGGATTCCAGGATTGGTTCTTTTTAGTTCCGCTTGATTAAGCAAACAGTAGTATAAGAAGAGAGTTAGGTAGATTTTAATTTTAGTTTTAATCATCTCCTGATGATGCTAACATGGTTAGCGAAACGCGCGTCGAGTGCAAAAATTATGTCTCGGTATTGTGGATAAAACTCTGTTTTAGTATGAAAATTTAATAAATTTAATGAATCTTGAATTGGATTTTGAACTCATATTTAAATTCTATTTTTTTTTAATCAGTTCGGATTCTGATTAAAACTTGTTTGAAAATAAAAATTAAAAAAAAATACACACAAAAAGTTAAAATGCATACAGTTCGAAAGTAGTAAGAGAAAAATTCGAGAACCAAGTTCGGTTGGAAAAATTTCTAATCGAAATTAGCGCGACTCAGACATAACCTATACACCAAAATTTCAAAAAATAAAATTGACGTGTTTAAATATCTCCTTGTATATAGGTTAAATTTAAACAAAATGAATGAATACTGAGTTTTATTTTCAAGCTGAAAAAAGATTCGTTTAGTTTTCATACCTTAAAGTGCATGGTAGTGATTCATTTTGGTTAGCTCTTCTTGTTTGGTTTGGTCAACTAAGGTACATTCTTGTACCTGTGTTTTATCCTTCATTTAATTTGATAAGTCTTAGCTAATTTGGAAATTGATTAAATATTTAATATTGCTAGACATTTAAGAAAGTTCTAAACTGCTGATATAAGTAGTGCATCAAGGAAGTTTTTAATATGTCTTAGCTTGTGAAATGAAACCCTTGCAATTTTGCAAAATTTTGCTAACTGTTTATACCGAAAAGATTTCACGAAAATCCTTGTTTTCAACTGAAAAAAAAAGATAAAACCGATTTGGTTTGGGTAAAAATGCACTTCTGTCAATATTGATTAATAACACAGTTTGTTCACGGCTTGGGTTGCAAAGAGTGAAATTTTTTTAATTGTAATTTTTTTTTAAGTAAAAAACATACAGCCGTATTCAGCATCCTCTTTTAGCTAAAAGAGCTCTTTTAAAATCTATTTAAAAGCGCGGTTTTTAAAATCCGTATTCAAGTTCTGCTTTTAGCGCTAAAAGACCTCTTTTAACGTACTATTTAGAAGCGATATTTAAAAGTGGGCTGGACCATCTTTATATTTGACAGTTTCGCTTTTATCATGACATTAAACAGCTGAGACAGCGGGATATCCTCATTAAAGATTGCTAATATCAATTAAGTAAATTTATTAGTGAAATAGGAGTCCCAATTTTCAAATATATTTTTACAAATGAGCAAATGAATAAAATAGGAGCCATTATATCCCCCTATAAGATAATATAATGCCTGCATTTGTGAATCGTGTTTTATTCATAATGACAAGTTTTCAAGCAGAGTTGGAAGAAATCGAAGAAATTCGGGAATTTGTTGATATTGATCGACGATCACCTACTTATCGTGATAGGATAGACCTATTCACGTTTTATGATGATAATGAATTTCGCAGGAGATACCGTTTAACGAAAGAAACTACCCGATATGTGATCGATTTAATTCGGCAAGATCTAGAGCAAATAAGAAATGCCTACACAATATTACTGTGGAACTTCAAGTCCTTTGGTGTTTGCGTTATTATGCCAAGGGATCGTACCAAGGAGACTGGTGAGTCAGATTAAAATTAAAGTCAATTTGGCTGATGTTAAATTTAGCCTGAGTTTCATTCTTTGATATGTTTCCTTGAATTTTGTGCCAGTATGGTCATATCCCAAAGAATAAAATTGTAGGATGATTTGGTTCCATGCTTCGATTTTTTTTATGCGAATTCGGATCCAATCCTTTATTCTCAATCATATTTCCGTGTAATATAACTTGTTCAACTAGCAATACTTTCCGCTCATTGCTGAAATTTGACGATCTCAATCTTTTCTGCTAAAATATGTGAAAGAATTTTATAAATAAATCATATTGGAAATTAGATTGTTTTATTATTTACCTTTTCTGACATTACTATTTATAGTTTTCGCGCACTTTTCCCGACAACAATAGTATTTTCAAATTTTAAATTCGACGCCGATATCGACTGCCAAAGGAATGACTTGCGCAAATGTCATTGTTTGTTTACAAATCTCTACGTAAAGCAACGTTGCCATACTTTGCTTCCCTTAAAAGAGATGTTAGTTAAAAGTGATATAAAAGTGTTGCCTGAATACGAAATTCACTAGAAGCGCTTTTAAAGTTAAAAGCGGTTTTAACTAAAAGCGGTTTTAAAAGAGGATGCTGAATACGGCTGTTATTCTTTATAACATTTTCTGTAAAGAAATCTCGAAAATTATAACTCAATTTAGGTTTAAATATAGAATGACTCAAGAATATGCATTTATAGACTTGCTAAAGATTTTATTAATTTTCAATATTCCCGAAAAGGCTATTCTGTGTAAAAAGTTGTGCTTTCTTAAAAAACATAAAAACTAGAACTTAATTTGTCTCAGTAATATGAGTTTTAACCTTGCAAGAAGATATTCTCTTCGATTTTATTCTTTATCAAAAGCTCTTTCTTCTTGAAAAACCCCAAAAATATTTTATACGATATGCGTAATCATTAAATTAAAACACTATCTCTTAAACTTCATAGTTTCAAGGCACCCTGTAATCACAGCTTAAACTAAGTTATAGTTTTTGGGTTTCCTCAAGAAGCCGAACTTTCTATAAAGAATACCTTTTTTGAACAGAATCAAAAATATAAAGTTTTTCTTTGTTGCAACCTCAGCCGTGGATATACTGTATAACACTAAAAAAATAATATATGTATATTCTTCTATTATAACCCGTGCAATTTTTTTTTCTATGAGGACAAGAATTGAAAATCTTTTGTAGGTAATTTCTTTAAAAAACCCATTTGCCCATCTCATGCAAATTTTCAGGTGACTAAATATTGGCTCCTCTGTACATTTCATAGAAACATTGTAATATAACTTGAAGAGGTCGATATGATAAACATGTGCAAAATTTGAATACATTTTAATATGCCAAGCCTAAGTTAATCAATTAAATGTGATGACAAAATTACGGTATTTTTATAGTTTAAGTGCAGCAAATAAATCTCTATGACGCTATTGCCAAAAATTCAGGTAAAGCTGGACATAACGAATGAAGATTGTTTCACATTACAAACATACACATATTCGTGTCACCAATCCGGCGATCAAGCATCCAAAATAAAAGACACTATTTCTCACTAAGGGTTTAATTTAATATAATATATCTATTTACCCAATTATTAATGAACTTCATTTTCCTGCCAAGCAACAAGTCAGGACAATGATAAAGCTGAAAAAAAGAATTGATAGATGTTTAAATGTCTTACCTAGATGAGAAAAAAGTATGACTACAGATTTTCACCAAAACATTATTTAATTAAATGTTATAAAAAAACCTCCATTAACAGTTTATTTTATGGTAGTGGCACACACACTAAAGGGAGATCTTATGGCACTCGACGAGCGGTGTGTGTATACGAAGATGTTGATTGACACGGTTCTTGAATAGCTGTAGGTTGTAATTAGGGGATACAAATCTCTTGGGAGTGAGTTCCACAGTGATGCAGTGCGCCAGACAAAGGAGTCCTTGTAAAGCGATGTTCTAGGTATTTCCAGTTGTGCGACGAATGGGTGCGCTCTTGTCGTCTGTCTGACAGGCGTTGCTGAGGGTAGGATGAGGCGGCCCAAATTCTGTGAACATCTGCCGTAAAAATATCTGTAAATCAGGGATATCTCAGCCACATGTCTGCGGTGTTCCACACTATTCAGATCCCGGGGCAACTCCAGGTCGCCGACGAGACGCACAACACTCTTCTGAATGGAATCCAGCAGTTTTAAGGTGTGCTTAGTTGCGGCACCCCAGATGTGAGACCAATATTCTAAGCATGGTCTCATTTGCGCTTGTAGAGGCGTAGAGCTGTATACACCGCTGCTGGGGTGTATACAGTTTTTTGTTGCGAAATAGCGCACCAAGGTTTTGCGATGTGAGCAACATGGTCATGCCAGGAATTGCTGTTGAAGAAATGTTCGATCCTGCCATAATGATGTCAGGTGTATGTGCTTTCTTGGTAAACGTGGTTGCTTATGTTTTTGCTGCATTGAACTGGACCAAATTTCTGTCGTCAAATTCGAACTTTCTCCAGATCTTGATTAATTGTTGTAATCTACTCCTCCCTGCGGTAATAAGTCTCAGTCGCTGGTAAAGGCTTTTCTGATCTAAATTGGAAGACAAGGGAATTGTCATCTGCAAAACTGTAACCAGGTTTTTTTGGTTTTGGTCAGCAGATGATTAGTATAGATGAAGAACAGGGTTAGTGAAAGTTTTGCGCCTTAAGGCAAGCCTGTATTAATGGTGAATGTGTCTGAGATTTGTCCTTCAACTCCAACGTGCAGAGATCGGTTTTTAAAAAAACTGGCGAGCCAGCGGCACAGAGACGCTGGCAGTCCGAAGGACGGTAGTTTGCTGAGCAATTCGGCATGCCAAACTCTATCGACTGCCTTTGATATATCCAACGCAATCGCTCCAGGATTCTCCATAGTTCTCAATTACCCTCCTCCATGCATGAGTGACATAGGCCAATATATCTGCTGTTGATCTCCCTTTGCGAAAGCAGTATTGGTTATCGCTAGTTATTCTGTTGTTCCTGAGATACTTGAGTAGTTGCTGATTGACTACACGTCCCATGACCTTGGAGACTATTCGAAGTAATGCAATTGGGCGAGAGTTTGAGTGCATGGTTTTCTTGTCTTTTTTGGAATAGGTTGCACTCGAGCGACTTTCCAAGAAGATGGATTAATCTCTTTTCGGTAAGACAGAGCAAAAGCCTGAAAAAATGGGTGTTAGTTTGTTTGCGCAGTTCTTTAATACGATGGCAGGTATTCCGTCTGGTTCTCTTGCGTATCTAGCTCCTTTGAGGATTTTACGAATATCACGGTGATGAAACTTAACTTCTGCCATGGAAGTAATGACGTTGGTTATGATGGGGAAAGCCTTGCCATTGGGAGCGTTTAAGGTAGAGTGCGATTAAAACATTTCGGCGAGCATGTTTGCTTTATTCTTAGCTGTAGCCACTGCGACACCGCGTTTGTCTGTCATGGGTAGGAGAGACGTTTTTGTAAAGTTATTACTTAATGCTACCGACCAGAAATTCCTGGAGCCACTGGGGATTGCAAAAGTTTATTGGTAGTTATTCGATTGTATTTATCCTTAGTTTTGTCAATCACAGGTTTATATTCGTTTCTGGCTGCAGCAAAATAATTGCAGACATTCAGCGGTCTGCTTTTGCTGCCAGTACTTTAGGCTTGCTGTTTCCTAGACTTTGTACTTTGGTGTTTTCCAGCCTGGAGGAAGACGATGGGATTTGATGGGCCACATATTCCGTGGCAACTCTGAATGGCGGAGGCGTCACTCCTCGTAATCGAACTGCTCTCACCAGTTTGACGCTCATGCCTGCTAATACCATGCAGCACCGCTTGTCACATATACTGTCATTGATCAGCTCCAGACTTTCTACTTCGGTGGTTCCAGCCTGGAGGAGGATGATGCGATTTGATGGGCCACATCCCGTGGCAACTCGGAATGGCGGGGGCGTCACTCCCCGTAATCAATTTGCTCTCACCAGTTTGATGTTCCTGCCTGCTAATACAATGCAGAACCGCTTATCACATACTGTCATTGATTAGCTCTAGACTTTGTACTTCGGTGTTCTCCAGCCTGGAAGAGGATGATAGGGTTTGATGGGCCACATCCCGTGGCAATCCGGAATGGAAGGAGCCAGGAGTGACACTCCCCGTAATCAAACTGCTCACCAGATTGACGTTCCTGCCTGATTGATTTATTTATCGAAAATATCGACATGTTATGCAATATGACAGAAGCGCCTAGTGAATTAAAAAAAAATCCTTATTTCTTGGATATATCAGTGGTAGTAAAAGTACTTTTACTGCCGCTGGTAGCGGCAACAAAAGCGTTTTTCTTCCACTGAGCCTTTTCGTCAATATAAAGCGGACTATTTATTTGGTCTATTGAATAATAAATACGGTGTTTCCGTAAGATTATGCCACAGAAGTGAAAACGTTAACAAATCGATAAGAAAACTAAATAAAATTAAGAAGAAATTTTCTTAGGCGGAATCGAACCTGGGTCTTCTGGCACGCTAAGCAAATGCTCTATGCCATCTGAGCTAGGCCGCCGATGGAAATACGCGCCCTATAAATCTTGTTAGTGTCAAAACTCGAAATGGCAGAAAGTTTAAATTCAACTATCCCATCCTATATAAAAGGCACTATAATTTGTAAAGTGGCCTGTTCTACGAGTTTTGATGTAGATTATTGTCAAGTGATCAACTTTTCTATAAAACAATTATTTTTCTAGAAAAAAATAAAAACCCTGATTTTTTTGACCTATATATAATTCCACGTTTTTACATTTTCCCTTAAGAGTCCATTTTCCAGACATCTTCAAAACAAAGAAACATTTAGAGAGTTTCTCTCCTATAAATTCCTTATTGAACTGTCATCTCAGTTGTTCTATCCTTGCGACTTCCTCAGCACTGTAAAAACTGAATATACACCGCAGCAGTTGCTCTTGCTCTACAAAGCGCAAATAAGACCGCGCTTAGAATATTGCTCACACATCTGAGGTGCCGCACCAAAGCACACCCTAAACCTGCTGGATTCTATTCAGAAGAGAGCTGTGCGTCTCGTCGGCGACCCGGAGTTGACCCGGAATCTGGATTGTCTGGAACATCACCGACATGTGGCCGAGATGTCCCTGTTTTAGAGGTACTTTCACGGCAGATGTTCCCAGGATTTGGTCCATCTTATTTCGGTCCTAGCAACGCCTGCCAGACAGTCACGACAGACAGTAAGAGCGCACCAGTTCATCGTCCAACTGGAGACACCTAGAACGTCGCTTTACATCAACTCCTTTGTCTGACGCACTGCATCAATGTGAAACTCACTCCCAGGACATCTATTTCCCCCCTAATTACAACCTACAACTATTCAAGAACCGTGTCAATCATCATCTTCGCACACACACCGCTCGTCGAGCGCCATAGGATCTCCCTTTAGTGTGTGTGCCACTGCCATAAAAAGAAAACTAGAACGACCCAAAGTGATGCCTTATTCAAAAATATAAACGCCCAAAAATACTCGCTATTTCCCGATCGCGAATCTCACTAGGATTCAGAGGACCGGTAAAAAATATGTCCAAAAAATTTTATGAAAATTAATGAATTTTATCGATAGTAATCGTGTATCAATCATAGTATTCAATTCAATATTTATTATGCAAAAAAATGCACGCGGTTCAGATGGGAAGTATACCCATAAAAATTAATGGTTATTAGAAAAATATTGGAGTGGAAATTTCGATGCTTCTTGAACATTGAAGTTTGAACAGTTTGTTAAATTTGAATGAGGGGATAGTTTTGAGTTAGTTTGAAATTATGGGATGGTTTAAAATTCAAGTGTAGGTAATACGAGATTAGGTACCATCAGCTGAATAAACATTTTTTAGTTACATCATGTTTGCATCAAGAAAAATAAATGAATACCTCTGAATAGTACGAAAGCGTATAGCTGCCATGAGAACATTGAATAATATTTCCAGGAAAATTAGACTTTTTCTGTCAATTTACTTTTTTTCTGTCAAATTACACTTTTTCGGACCTGCGCGTTTGGCAGCAGCGCAGTGTTATCGTTCTAATATATCACTTCAAGCATTACCCTCCGCTCGATTCGGGGGCGTAACCAAACAAAACTAAATCAAACTAACTCAAGGCATATCCAAAATCAAGAAAAAACAAGAATAAAACAAGTTTGAAAAATATATGAATTACCACGTACGCATGCGTGAAGGCACAAAATGGCGGTGGCTAGACGTGAATGGTAGAAATCGATAGAAAAAGTGTAAATTGACAGAAAAAGTGTAAAGTTAAGGAAGTGTAAATTTACAGAAAAAGTGTAAATTGACAGAAAAAGTGTAAATTGACAGAAAAAGTGTAACTTGGTAGAAAAAGTGTAAATAAAATATTTTTTAATGTTGGCATGGCAGCTCTACGCTTTAGTAATTGGTCGACGGCAGCCACCAAGTGTTGCCTAAAAACTTGTCAAACTTCAAATTTTTACTTGCAGCCGTTTTCGAAAAAACGCGGATTTTACTCAATGCGTCGCGCGTGACGGCTAATTTCGGAATCTTTCGATCTGACTTTGCAGGAATGAGTGGTAAAGACCTGAGCGTAACGAACGCGTGACCGGTTCAGTCTTTTTCACTACCCAGGAACGCGCCAAAACCAGTGTTCAGCTCAAAACTTAATGCATTTCTGATGATTGAAGTAAAAGATAATTATTAGTAAAGTGTATTCAACTCGACATTTGTTATGCAAAAATTGCATTACATTGATTTCACGTGAGAACGGGAAGTATGCCCATAAAAAATTAATGGTTATTAGAAAATTATTGGACTGGAAATTTCGATGCTTCTTGAACATTGATGTTTGAACAATTTGTAAAATTTGACTGAAAAAAAATGATAATATAGGGTAGTTTAAAATTCAAGTGTAGGTAATAAGAGATTAGGTACCATCAGCTGAATGAACATTTTTTTAGTTATATCATGTTTGCATCAAGAAAAATAAATGAATACCTCTGAATAGGACAAACAACAAATAACATTTTTAAATAGTAAAGACGAAATAAAACATCTGTATTCTAGGACACGCAGAAACGCACTAAATTTAAATTCATATTATCAGTACCTTATAGCGGAGTGGGGATTACTAAACTTGTACTTACTTATTCTTTCGACAGGTTATTGCGCTTTTTAACAAGGTTCAAACTTTCAAGCTTACTTTAACACATTAATTTGGAAACTAGGGAGATAAAACATAGAATATAATACATAGTATCGATTTAATACCGATATCAAAATATCGTCAAATCGAACAGTCAACCGACATAGATGGATGTTTGACAGTTAAAAAATGCAATTCGTGACAATATTCGGGCATCTCTCATAAATTGGAAGTGCCTATTCCACTTATTCGAATTAATTCTCCGCGCATTCGCCATTATGTCAGGGTCTTATTTCAAGTTTTAAATACACATAAAACAGCTGACTAAAAATATTGTTATTATTATTTGTTATATTTATTATGTACAAATTGATGTATTCATTTTGATGGTTTCAATATTTGATCTTACTTGGATTGGGGCAGAAATTAACTTCTGATTCTGTTTTCTCGTTACTAATAATAATTAATGTTTAGGTTGGATTAGAGAGCATTTTAGTACCGTCAAAATTTTGCAATAGCCATGTTACAATATTTAATTAAGTCAATTTTCGATTTTAATGTATCTTATCACCTAAAAATTACAAAATTTATCTGATTGCTCTCTCTTGGAAAAGTATGCACAAAGTATGCGGATGCTTTCAGTTTATTATTTAAATTTGCTTTAAGTGTATTCTGGTAGCCCTTGGGTCATCGATATCACGATCGACTAACCCAAACTAACCCAAACACTATGAACGTTACACCAAGAAGGAAGGGTATTATATGAAACTGTAAGTGCAAATGCTAGTTTTCCTATTTTCAGGCACTCAGCACAATTCTATGAAACAGTAAAACCACTGAAATTATACAGGTTGTGCCAAAAGTAATAGGACACAGAGCAACAGCAGACTTCTTAAGTGATTTATTAAAACTTGCCTTATTCAAAAGTTGATAATAACCAAGATAGGGTGTCAAAATTAAATTTAATTTTTGTTTTTTTTTTCCAATCAGTTCTTAACGAAATGACATAGCGGTAAAAAGTTAGAGATCCTGAGGTTGCTTGAGGCGAGAAATTCAAATTCGTTCATAGTTTTGATGTTACTAACCGAGGGCGCCAGTCACGGCCTATCTCATGCCTTTTAGATGGCATAACTTTTGTTTAGCTTAGTATATCGGGCTGGCTATTATAATAATCAATTGCTATTCTTATTTTACAGCAAAAATTAACATTCCATTGAAGTCGCTAAGAGCGACCAATTTCGAAATATTCGCATTTGGAATTTCGTAGGAAATTAAGTACGGTTCAAAGGCAATTGAACATAGAGCACCAGTGAATTTCTAACATAAAATTATTGCAATTTAATTTAGCTAAATTATTCACTAAGTTTAAAAGTTAATGTAAATACTTACAATAGAGTATTTTTTCATAAAAATGCCTTTTCTTACGGAAATAATTGTACTCAAACATTTTATTTAATAATTATTAGTCTAATAACATTTTGGGGCAATAATATTTCAACAAAACAATTAGAAATAAAAACGGTAACGCCGTGATAACAACATAGAGTAGCTGCGATCTTTTTGTTGTTTACACGCGTGTTCGATGGCTCTACGTTTTATCTAATTTTCGATGGGAAATAGTGGTCAAAATTAGTTGTTTCTTTTGCAAGTTATAAACCTCAATGAGCTTATTTTGATTTTCGAATTAGTGATTTCCCAAAAGTTAAAATTAGCAAATAATTCAAATTTAAAGTGAAGACAATAGAGTACAATACAATGTTTTGCTAAATGTTTTTTTGTCGAATCCGAATGCGAGAAGCGATAACGTCGACTCATATCAACAAACGGAGAGTTTTCGTACGGTGGCGCTAGAAACGTTACTTACAAAGACATATGGATCGCGAGGTGTGTGTGAGTTGTCATCGCGAAATTTTGGCTAATGGACCGGCAATTGAGTGTTCCGAATGTTACCGATGGTGCCATAAGGGCTGTTCAGGCCTAACAACAACACAGTTTAATGAATTCAACAACAAAATTAAAAAACAACCCAAACATAATTGGATTTGTTTGTCGTGTGAAGAAAGTAGAGTGAGTGGGCAAACGACTTCGTTCACCCGACGGTCAATGCTTGACTTACCTAAAAGTCCGGAGAATTCAAGCACTGCGGCAGCGACAACTGTGACTACACCGAAATATAAAAGTCCGGTTATGAACACAAGCGCTATGGACGCAACAACGGGGACAATACCAAGGCCAAACCCTACAATATTACCAGACTTTAATCGCGATGTATCAAATCTTTTGAATAGGAGGGATGTTGACATTAAGGATGTAATTATTTTGATACAACAGCTACATGTGCAGTTGTTTAATGCTATCTCTGAACAAAATACAACTACCCAAAATATCCTACAAGAAATGAAGAATTCCCAAAATGCTACTATTTCACAGTTTCAATCTGAAATCTTAGTTCTTAGAGAAGAGGTTGAAAGCCTTAAAGCTCATCATCAAAGTGCAGGCGACAAAAATTCTAACGGTGCAGAATGTCAAGTTAATATTTTAACAGAGATGCAAGATAGAAGTGCTAGAGAGTCCAATGTGATGTTATACAACATCCTAGAAAGCAGTTCAACGGATAAGCAGTCTAGAATAAACCATGACACCTCAAAAGTAACAGAGGTACTAAACACCATTGGAGTCACCCCAGAATCTATCAAGGTTATTAGAATTGGCAAACAAACCACCAATAAAGTTCGTCCAGTCAAAGTGACCTTGCCCAATAAAATCCTTGTACGATCATGTCTAAGAAACAAACATAGATTAAAGGACACCGGTTTTGGTCTGGGACCAGATTTAACCAAATTGCAAAGAAACCAATATAATAAGCTAAGAGACGAACTGAATTTAAGAAAAGCCTCTGGTGAAGCAAACCTGGTCATCCGATACAAGCTGGGTGTACCAATCATAACCACAGTTCAACCTAAGAATCAGGGTCCCGAACCAAAAAACGATTAAGCTGCTATTTTCAAAACCTTGGCGGAATGAGAACAAAAATTCTAGACATAGGACATGCCATCAATTTGTGCAATTATGATGTTGTGATATTTGTTGAAACTTGGCTGTCCAGTGATATTAATAGCAACGAGATGGGTCTGTGTGATTTTAACATATATAGACTTGATAGAAACAGTAAAACAAGCAAAAAGTTGCGTGGTGAAGGAGTCATGATATGCGTAAGAAAAACATTAAAATCTAGAGCTATTTCTGTAAGTTGTGAGTTAGTTGAACAACTATTCGTATGTGTCCAATCTTTAAACAGTAAATGTATGTTTGGGTCATGTTACATTCCCCCAAAGTCAGATATGTCTCTTTATGTTTCACACTGTGATACGGTGGAGAGTCTTGTTGAGCGATACCCAGATTATAAGTTTATTTTGACTGGCGACTACAATATGCCTGATGCACTCTGGATATACCCTGGATTGTTGGTCGATTGCCTACCGGACCCGCCAGCTATCGTCGTTTTTGGCAGCTTTTCGTATTTAAATTTCAATCAGATAAATAACAACCAAACCAGCATGGTAAATTCTTAGATGTATTTTTTCCAATTTTTCAGATGTTAATGTAACACCTGCATATGATAAACTGATAGAGGATGGCTTTCACCACATTTCATACTGTATAGATATACCTTTTGATAACTGTAAAACCCTTAGATATGATGTACAGTATTACGACTTCCGTAATGCTAATATAACTGCTTTAAACGATTTTTTTGCTTCACTGGACTGGGAGACTGTTATCAACACAACGAACGTAAACGAATCGGTTGACCAATTCTATAACCAAGTATACGAGGCTTTTAATGCATTCATTCCCATAAAAATATTTAAAACAAGCAACTTTCCCTGCTGGTTCTCTCCCGAACTTAAGGAACTGATATTAGAAAAGAAAAGAGCACATAAACGATTTAAGCAAACAAATAGTCCTTATCATCATTATTCTTGTTTTTCTGACCTTCGAACCCAATGTAAGGAATTACATGAAAATTGCTGTAGAACATATATCCAAAAAATAGAAAATGAGCCCCATGAAAGGCCTCGAGTCTTTTGGAAACATGTAAATAATTTAAAAAGGAATAACGACTTTCCAGATGTTATGTACATGGGCGAAAATACAAGCTCAAATGGTCAAGATTCGTGTAATCTGTTTGCATCTTTTTTTAAATCGGTATACTCCAACGAAAATATTTTGACACCACCCAACGGTGTCCAAGAAGTTATTCATATGAATAACATCGATCTGACGCTATCTAACGTTTTTTCAGAGATCTCAAACCTCCCTTCTTCTTTCTCCTCTGGTTCAGATGGAGTGCCACCATTTATAATAAAAAATGTGCTTTCACTCTTTCCATTCCAATACTTAAATTTTTAGGTTGTCCCTTAACCAAGGAGTGTTTCCATCCTTTTGGAAGTATAGCTACATTCAACCGATTTTTAAGTCCGGGGACAGACAAAACATAGAGAATTATAGGGGTGTTAGTTTGCAATCTGCTATGCCAAAGCTTTTGGATAAGTTAGTATCCTTTCACCTATCATCTGTATGTAATAGGATGTTAGTCGAAAATCAACACGGTTTTCGCCCCGGTAGATCAACAATGACCAACCTTGTAGAATATCTTGAGTATTTAAATAATGCTATGGAGAGGGGCATCCAAACAGATAGTATTTACACAGACTACTCAAAAGCCTTTGACCAGGTCAATCATGACATGTTAGACACTAAAATGAAACTTATGGGATTTCAAGACCCTGCTCTATCTTGGTTTAATACTTTTTTAAGAAATAGATACCAATGCGTTAGAATAAATAATTACTTATCTGTCCCATTTGAAGTTCCTTCAGGAGTAACGCAGGGATCCCACTGTGGACCATGGTTATTTTTACTTTTTACGAACGACCTAAGTAACGGTCTCACATCCCCTCACTTGTCATTTGCTGAAGACTTGAAGGTCTACCGAGCAATAAATTCTATCCAAGACTCAGAAGCACTTCAGATGGATATAAACACACTAGCAGAGTGGTCACGCATAAACGGACTACATCTAAATCCTTCAAAATGCTCTGTTATTACATTTTCCAAAAGCAAAAACCTAAGTCGCTTTATCTATGATTTGAACGGCAATGAGTTAACACGAACACATCAGGTGAAAGACCTGGGCGTAATTCTTGATGCGGAGTTAAATCTTAAAGCCCACATTAACGCAATAGTTGGCAAAGCCTTTAAACAGCTTGGATTTATTCTACGCCAAAGTAAAGATTTCTCTCCATATATAATTAGAACATTATTTTTGACTTTTGTAAGACCTTGCGTGGAATACGGATCGATCGTTTGGTCGCCACATTATGCGACACATATTAAATCTATAGAAAGAGTTCAACAAAAGTTTTTTAAATCTTATGCATTTAAGCTAAGTATAGATATTTTCAACTTGGAGTACACCGAAAGATGTAGCCTTTTAAACTTACAATCACTGGAGGGTCGTAGGTATCAGCAGGAGCTGGTTTTTGTCTACAAATTGGTAAATGGTCTGATTGATGCTCCAAACCTCCTTAAATTACTTAATTTTAATGCCCCAAGTCATACCCATAACACTAGAAATGTCTCCCTTTTTCGTTGTCCGTTTCATAGAACAAACTATGGCCTTAACAGCCCCATGTCCAGAATGCAAAAGCGTTTTAATGATAATTGTGATATCTTGCATTTGTCTGCATCCCTGCGAAAGTATAAAAATCTTTGTTATAACCTCTATAAGTGAAGCACTTGTTCAGGCTTTTTTGTCTTTTTATGCTGCATAGTCTATTGTTAAGAGATTATAATGCTGAATTATTATGTATATGTATAATTGTATAAAACTAGTAAGTGTGTTATTACCTATTGTTTGTAAAAATGGTGTTACCGTTGATAAATAAATAAATAAATAAATAAATAAATTGTTCAAAATTGCCACCATGCATTTCGTTATACGTTCTATAAAAGATTGTCGAATTTTAAACAAAAGATCTTTATCATTTCTGAGCAGATTAACAGAATTTATAGTTTTTTGACTTCGCTCATAGCGATTATTTACTGAATTCTTATAAACAATGGTTTTCAAATAACTCCAAATGCAAAAGTCCATTGGATTAAAATTCGGACTTCGCGCCGGCCAAAGCAAGGGGCCACCACGGCCTATCCAACGTTCAGGGAACAGGGAACAGTTGAATAAGATAATTTCGCACTCGTCTGGTAAATTGCCGGCGCACCATCTTGCATGTAATACACATCTTGCCTGACGTTTATGGGTATATCTTCTAAAAGCCCTTCAAGTTCATTTTGTACACAAATCAAATATGAGTAGAGATTCATCAAGACAAGTAGCTTGATTTTTTTCTTAAAGACTTGACTTGACAACTCAAGCTTTTGAAAATTTGATATTTGACTTGACTTGATTTTCGTACTGAACTACTTGACTTGATATCAAGTAAAATCAAACTACTTGATATTACTTGATAGTGATCTGTGAAATGCGCATCGAAGCGTTAAAATAGGGG
>MU189792.1:29683-48854 GCA_016904865.1 Pissodes strobi | reverse complement strand
ATGACCCCCAAAGACATATAAAAATAGACAGATTTGTTTACTAAATTGAGCGGGCCCATTCATTGAATTCATTAGGATGGCAGTGACCGTAATGTAGGGCACATCTATTATAGGCTCAGGTCTCATGGGACGCAATGCGAAATCCTGTCGTTCCAGACTATCGGCCTCCTCATTGCCCAGGACGTTCGTGTGTCTCGGAACCCATATGAGAATGCCCTGTTATACCCGGCCGATAGCCGTAGTGCCTGAATATAATTAACATCTTGCCACATTCTTCTATCTTCACTTTTGCCAAAAACCCATGCCTCATCTAGAAAAACCGATTTATATATGCTCTCTATTTAGCAACTTGATATTTAAAAATAAAATTCTCTTCAATCTGACTTCAGGCATTTCCAATAATTATTTTCTTTTGTCCTGCTTTGTAAAGCTAAAGAATATTTTCTTAATTCCCAAATATAAAGAACTTTCTGGCGATTCCTTAATAAATTGCCGGTAAATAGTTTCTAAAGTTCATTTCGGCCATACATTTTGTAAATCAGTATTCTTCGTAATTCGAGTTTTGCTCCGGGAGCGTTTCCAGACATATTTCTTTTTCTTCAATTCAAAATCCGTTCCTCTGTTTGGATCTTCCAGGTTGTATAATGTGCTTTGTGAACCTTTTAGGTCTTCAGACGCTCTTTGAATTGCTTTAAATCGAGATCCTAAATCATTTTGAAAATAACTTACTATTAAGCACAAGTTTTTTGGATCCATCGGAATATCGCGTTTTGGTAGTGTATTTTGGGGTTAATTAATGACATTAACCGATATCAGACTTTTGAAGTAACATCTAATTAGTAATGGACGTTAACATAGGAATGTAGGCTTTCACGGCCGGAGTTATAAATACAAGTGTTTTCCGGGCTGTTAGGCCGTGGTCTAATGGAAATTCTTCCAGAGCTTTCGGCTGGAACTGCGGCAGCCATCCTCAGTGGCGTCTTGGGCGAAGTGTTCTCGTCTGCGTCCGTTGAGGTACTGATGTGTCTAATGGACGTTAATTTTTGTTGGTAAGTTTTTGTTTCATCTGATTAATGATTGATAAAAATAACGATGGAATTATTTCAAATGGGTCTTAAAAATACTATAGTTGTATCGGCCTAATAAGACCCACATAGGTCGAAACATCGTTCATGGTGTTGGCAGAGATGGTGGAATTTTACACACCATAGTTTTGTCACCACTATTTTGTACCCTAGGCCTAGTTTCTTCGAGAATTTTAAATACACAATCTATTTCATCTTGACACAAGCGATATTTATGAATGACTCGAAACACGCAGTCAAAATCCTAAACCAAATATGATCAAATTGCAGCTCCTATCAATGTTGAAATCCCTCAAAAACATCAAATTATGCGCCGTAGATGGAATATTGTGTGAACATGACCGTTAAGTTCTATGACACCCTCATATCATTACGAGTTGGTGCAAAATCTTCAATTCACGCATTCAAGAAATGATTTGGCAAGATGTGTTATTATTACGAATGAGTGTTGGAATAAGTCTGTGAAACATAAGGGGCTGATAGGGTTGAGAACGAAAACTAGATGGTAGTTGTGAGGACGACTCAGAAGACGAACTGTTCAGATTTTATAAGTGACGATGAGGGTTTTAAAGTTTTTTAGTCAATAATTATAAACAGTTTTCTTTGTTTTTACTTTTTATTACTAATAACTGTTATTTTAAGCATTTTCCAAGTAACTGGTAAAATAATCCAATTTAATTAATCGAATCACACAGTGTTTCGAACTCTATTTATCGAACCTCAATAAATCGAAATGGTAAGTTCTTCGAAAGCTCATTGTACAGAAACTGAATTAAGCGAAAGGACAAATTAATCCAAAAACTACAATTCAAATTAGATATTATAATTATTATATTTTATATGATAGTAATGGTTAGTTTGCGTTCGTTCAACCCAGTAAGAGACGATAAGGGTCAGTTGGGTTAAATTGCTTAGCGTTACTCCTTCAACTAATTTACTTAATTATTTTAATGCATTATAAACATTATTGTCGTAAAATATAATTATAATATATAATTTGAAATGAGGCTTATCGATGAATTTATCCTTTCGATCAATCGAAAAATTATGATTCAATTAATTGGGTTCGACAATTTTCTCTGAATTAATTTTTCCATACAAAATTTTTTGTAGTTTTTAAACTGAATCCCACTATTTTCGTAAATACTTTCTAAAAACTGACTGGCGAATTTCCAATTTCTCTTCTATTCTCGAAATAGTGTATAAGATGAAATATCACTATACCTATATTTTTAAGAAATTGTTAAAATAGATTCAACTGTTTATTAGTGTTATTATTAATGAAGAGATTCATTATATATTATTAAATAAGTTACCGAAATAACGATCATAATTTATTTTTTTATTGCAACTCTCTAACACATCATGCTCATAATTTTTGTAAAATCAATATTATGTGGATAACTTAATAATACCACGTCGTGAATAATTACATAACATTTTGGAACTCTTTCTGTTTTCTAATTTGCTTTATAAGACCAAAATCTGCCTTTATCCACATCCAATGTAACAGTATGTGGCCACGGGATATTAGACGTTATTTCATTTCAAGGTGTATATTATGAGGTAAAACTAAATGTCCGTATCTCTATTAAAAAAGCATATTACTATTTTTCAGATGCAGTACAGCTAAAGCATTTTTACGACCTATTAGACTAAGAAAAAACTTCCATTTGTCAATGTGGAGTCATGTAACTAAAATTTTGATCGATCCCACATCAAGAAGGGCCTATGGTGTGGAATTTATTAAAAAAGGACAAAAACACGTAAGTGTTTTATCGTATAAATATTTTTTTTTATTGTTAAAACTGTGGTTGGAATTATATATTTACAATTTATGTATTTTAAAAATACATAACATATCGACTGGCGTAATAGAAATTTGCAATAAGAATGATGTATGAAATTTTATCTACTTCCACGAAATAACTAATAGTAGAACCAAAAGTGCTACACTGTTTAAAAAAAATTAAAATGACCAGATAAGACAATGGTATTTTTAATATCCATGAAAAAATGGTACAAGCTGTTATAATATGTAGTCATTACAACACTGATGTTTATAATATACAAGCTTATGTATATTACTAGTGTAATAATCATATTATTAAATGAAAATAGACAAATGTATTTTAATAGACAAAAAAGCGTATATTGCAACTAAGCCGTCAAAACCTCTGCTTTATAGAATATGCTCTAACCAAAGACATATAAATGTTTTTGGCTCTAACGCTTTTTCAAATATTAATGGCTTTTAAATCAGTATTCAGTTTTTTATTAAATATACTTCATATGTTCCACCTTCTATAAAACATAATTTAATATGTTGCATATTATTACAGAGTTATTTTTGATTTATATACAAGGTGTTCCATTTAGAACGAAACAAACTAAATATCTGATCTGATTATTAAAAAAAACGTCATCTTTACGGGGAATTTGATACTCACATACTTCAGAAATTATATATGAGCGGGTATTCTTGGCAACCATATTTATTATTGGTTCTACTTTCATCAATGAGATCTTGACTGGAAAAACGTACCGCGATTTATTACAAAGAAAAATAAATCCTATTATTATAAAGGTAGCACAGGAATATGAAAATCTTATAGGATAGGAAGTGGCTTTCCAACAGGATGGATTTTCTCCGCAATATATGTATAGGTAAAAGAGTATTTAAATCAGTCGTTTTCAAGAAGATGAATCGGTCGGTGGGAGCCCATTGAGTGGCCAGCTGGGTCTCCATTGAGTGGCCAGCTGGGTCTCCAGACCTAACGCTACTAGACTTTTTCTTATGAGGACATAAGTGAAATCGTCAAAGACCGTATAAGAAATGGCATTTACCTATTAAGTGATAGTTTATATGCATGAGAAAATTAACAAAAAATAGTAGGTAATTAATATGGTGTGTGATATCTGCATGATTTGTGTAGAATATAAAAATGGGAGAAATAATTCGAATAATTGCAATATTTTATATGTACATACTTATCTACAAATGCTACAAACTTCGATGTTTAAAGTAAATTATTACCCCGAAATTTCTCATAAAATCGACAGGAACCGGTGCTCTTCGCTTGAAAAATATCCAAATTCTCCGACTCTGGCCCATTTTCTCAGATTCAATTCAAATGAGATTTTAGGCAAATAAATCTTCTTGAATAAATGAATGGATCTAGGGGGGTGTTAATACACTGCGGCCTGTACAGATCTATGGTCTCCCCCTTCCATGGTGCTGCCGTTGATGTGATTCTCAATCAGAGTAACTCAACCAGCTTCAGTGCTTTGATAAAAACAAGTAGTCTGGATACACCCGAATGTGAGAAGGTGTTCCGGGGTGTCTTCCCCCTTCTCACAGAACCGGCAAATGTCCTTGTTTTCAATTTTTATTCTCTCCAAGTGCCTTCTCAACCGACAGTGGCCCGTAAGAAAGCCGGTGAGGAACGGAGATTGTTCTTACTCAACGTTATAAGGTGTTTTGATCTTGCTAGGTGAGGGGTCCCTAGAAACATCTTTGATTGTCTTAACCCTGGAAGACGTTCCCATAGACTGATCCATTTAGGTCGCTCTTCCTTCATGAATTCTTCCTTGTATGTGTGCGTGTGTATGCCACAGAAAGTTTCCGGTCCTAAAAGCGGAGTTTCTGCTCCTACTTTTGCCAATTGGTCTGCTTTTTCGTTGCCTTCTATCCCAGCGTGGGTGTGCTCGTATCCATAATTTGTTATGCTTGCCTACTTTAGGCATTCCCATGCCATTCTGGAGCTGATTGTTGTTGAGCTCAGCGCTTTGGTTGCTGCTTGCCTGTCTAAGAAGATGACAATCTCTTTCTTTCTATAGTTTCGGTCTATGTTGAATTGCCCACATCTTCCTATGGCGTTAATTTTCGCCTGGAATATGTCCGGGTGTTTTCCCATTGCTTCGGAGAATTTGGTTCCTGGCCCAAATACTCCGGCTCCGATCCCGTCTGTATACCATTTATGGCGCTTTGCTGCGATGTAAGAATGCAAGTGGTGTTCTTTTTCTATTTTTATCACCGCAAAACTATACGCACCGATATGCTGATAGTGAAATTTGACCAAGGGATCTGTCATAAAATCGATAGAATTTTCCGACCGTGACCCATTTTCCATTTTCAAACCGTTTTGTTCAAACCTAAGAGTTATTTCAAATTTCCCATAATGCATCAAAAGCACAGCTATCTATTCAAACTCGTGTAAAAATTTTGAAGTATGGAAAACTTGAGAATTTTTACGATTTTCTGCACGTTTCTCTTTAACATAGATTTTCTCGTATTTCCCATTCTCGTACTAAAAATTGTTGTTCTATAACAATTTTCAGTACGAGTTTGGAAAATATGCACAAGAGATCTGTCATAAAATCGACAGAAACTACATCTTATCACAAAAAAAAATTCGCGTAAATAAAATTTTCCGACCGTAACCCATTTTTCCATCTTCAAACCGCTTTTTTTTAAAGCTAATAGTCATGTCAAAAGCAAAGCTATCTATTTAAACGCGTAAAAATTTCGACGTAGGTATGGGAACCTGACAATTTTTACGATTTTCTCCATGTTTTCCTTTAACATCGATTTTCTCGTACGGTAAATTGTTATGAGAAAATCGCTGTTAAATGGAAACATAAAAAGATATCGAGGCTTACGAATTTGGGATTGTTTTTTTTAAAGTAGATTTTTCAAACTGAAAATCAAAAAAATCACCAATTCGGCATTTTCAATTGTATCGATGCGATTTTTTAGTATGTTGTACTCGTAATTCACCTCTTTAATGTGCGGAAATTTGGTTACTCCAGATTTTTTTTCCAATAATAAAATATTATGTTGAGAACTTGAAAATGTTTCAATTCAACTAGCTCACCCTGTATAAAAACATTATTAAAGTGTATTCTTATAAGGGTTTTGGCGTTGATTCTCGTCAAGTTATTAGCTCTTTATATAAAAAGTATTTTTCTCAAAAAAAAATTAAACCGTCATTTTTTATACCTATAAATTGATGCTTTTACATTTGCGCTACAGATTAATTTTCCCGACATTTTAAAAACAGAGAAGTATTTAGATAGTTTTTCTAAGACAAATATACATGCCCAAAAAACTACTGGCCACTTTTCCTTTTCGCCAATTTCGATAGGGTTTCCAAGATAATTTCATCAAAATTAATTAATTTTTTCGAC
The DNA here is from genome assembly GCA_016904865.1 of Pissodes strobi. Lineage (NCBI taxonomy): Eukaryota > Metazoa > Arthropoda > Insecta > Coleoptera > Curculionidae > Pissodes > Pissodes strobi. Next base: position 42,579 of record MU189792.1, on the reverse strand, counting down.
AATTATTGTGAATCAAAGCAATTTTTTTAAAAAATCGCACAGGGGCCGCAATAACTCGGAAATGGAACATTGCCAAAAACAAATGACCATCGGCTGTCCCAAAGTTTTGCCTAAAAACGTGCCAAATCTGAAATTTTCACTCGCGGCCGTTTTTGAGAAAAAAAAAATTAACCTAACCCGAGGAAAAAGTGTACTGAACGCGCCTAAATAAGCTTTCACTTCAAAAATACTTTTCAACTTCAATAATTGCAACTGAAAGACGAAATCGCCTAGTATGAGCGATTTCCAACAAATCTTGTCCTCTGCTTGTTTGCAATAATCTGTTTTTTGTTTATAATAAATAAACATAACAAACGTCCCTAGAAAGTGTTCGAATATTTTAAAAGATATTTTTAAAAAATCTAAAAGTATTTCGTCAGTGGCTAAACTTTTAATTAAACAGTCGATGGGTGCGAGATATGCCTACAAAGAAATCTCATTTAAGATATTTTGTTTCGTAATGAGCTTGGGGTAAAAATTCGTATTATGCAAGTCAAGTTGCTGGCGAACCCTTGTTTTTAAAGAAACTTTTTCTATTTTACTTTGGAGCAACCAATAATATATTTTCGATCACCTTTGGATAAATTAATTTTTCACATTTTTTACTAAAGATTAATTAAATAGTTATAATCAATCAATACTTGGTCTTGTGCTGAAGAAATAAACGAATCACTCTTAGATAAAACATAGCGTTTAGTTTATACGGACTTTAGCTTTCCTAATGATGCATGAATATGAAAAAACTAGGACTTCTGGTTAAGGTCAGGTCAATTTTTCCATCCTGAAAATGTCTTTATCGCTATTGGCTACGGTGACCCTGATTAACGGTCATTTCAGTATTATTTATTTTGAAATTATCCTTCAATGTCCAATAAATAACTGAACTAAAGCTTAGTAAGAATTACATCAGCTGAAGAATATTTTGTAATATATTCAATACGAAGACAGTTTTTATAGAATAATGTTGGTGTCCAAACATCGATTTCCAACTTGATGCCGTATCCATTATATGCGATATAAATCCATTTATATGGCTGTTAATTTTAACACATAAAGGGAATGCGCTTCACACAGACGGGTATCTTTCGTCAGTCATTTCTTCCCTAATTTAGCAGGTGATAATGTCTTTAACTGTTGAGAGGATCTAAGCTTATTGAATGTCTACATTTCCCTTGAGGTAACAATATAAAAAGAAGTCTGAAGACGCCAGGTATGGAAAAAGCCAGGGTCAATTTTAGTGCAGTCGTTGGTCGAATTGTTGTTGTTGAAAAACAATATGATTCAAAAGATTAGGTCCACAATTGGTCCCAGACTTAAACGAAAACTTGGAAAAGAATTGTATTCTGAAACTGATTAGGTTTGGTTAATGTATCTCAGAGCAAATAAAAGACGGTACGTTCGTGCAGAATTTAGTTTATTGGGTGCTCGTTAAGTTTGACTTTCAAGTGTTGTGATTTTTTCAATAAACAGAATGAAATAAATATAAAAACTAAAATGTGGAAGAGCCTAAGTGAAACAAACTGAACTAGACCACACAGGGCAATGTATCAATAGCTTACGGTCTTTGAATTAAGTGGAAAAGAAAATTGAACTAGCTACCTACCGAACCATAGCCGTACAGGGAAAAATTCAGTTGTGTATACATAAAGACTGTAATTTTAATTAAATTGAATCATAATGTAAGTGAAATAGATAAAAGAATGATAGAACAATTGTTAGGCAGGTTTGGCTATATCGGAAGTAACAATATAATATACAAAATGATTACGAAGCATCAAAATCAATTTCAGCAAATTAATAATAAACGCAATATGCATAAGGTATGTATCGTCTCATCATACCATCACTAAGAGTTATCAGGATAATACTTATTACTACTAAACCTTCTGCGCGTCTACCATGGTATACGTGTCCGCAGTTGTACATAAATAAACATTAACGGCTCAGTTTATCAAATACTATTATGTAAAATTGCTATAACGAGATAGGTAACCAGTCAGAACGACAATGTTTATCATTCACTACGATATATATTAAATTGGAAGAATAATGAAATATCATATAAAAAAACTATGAGCATTAATCGATCCACCTAGTAAATAGTATATCTACTAGAGGTATACTTATTTAGATTAGCATTGGTAAGCACAGGTACACAGGTGTAATTAGTTTCAAAAATATTTATAGTACCACACTCAACTTAAACTAGACTTATCTCATCTGGTCTCTGCCCACCTGGACATTCAGTAAGTCTGGCTGCAGTCGATACCAAATTAAAACAACCTGGCTACTTTACTCGCTCCAAATAAAAACCCTAACTACGTAGGGTTTTGGTGGTGATGACGAACGGGAGCAAGGCTCTCTCCTACAGGCACCCCTTGAGAAAGGAAACGGCGTATTTTGTTCCGGAAACTTCCGCACGTGGCTAGTTACCAAAAAAACCCTGACTTCAGACAAAATCCAACAAATCCACAGTCAATTAATTTACTACACCAAACTTGTAACTATGCCAACTTCTCTAGCCCGAAATAAGATTATCCCCGTAAGCGTGAATTAGAAATTCTTACACTTTTTATCAGACTTACGCACTACCTCCTCTTAGGAGGGTTTACCAAGAAACGATGTAGGTTTTTGTTTCCAAATGTAAATCTAAATTTAAATAAATATCAATCTGGAAGTATTTTTGAAGGAAATGATTTCAAAACTGTGTTTTTATTTAGACTCAACAGTGAGTTATGCAATCACCACTCATGAGTTATTGCTTATAGCTCACGTGACTTATAGATGGCTTCACTAGTCTAAAATAACAGCAATAAAGACTCTAATGTTGCAACGCGAAAACTAAATGTATTCTTCGGAGCAAAAGTGTGTCTGTGTGCTTGTCGTGGATGGGTTAGCACTGACTAACTTGCTAGGCTCTAGTCAAACGTTGGGGCTTGTCACATAAAGTTTTATCAAAACTATACCGAGATCTAAACTTAGCCACTTATATACAGGATCTTTTTGTTAACGTAATTTTAATTTAAATAAAGAGCAATAAAAAAACAAACTTTATAATTAAGAAATAGGTGGTTTACATCTTTCCAAATTATCGGTTTCACAATGCATGCATGGAGGAAATATATTTTACGATTTCTGGTCTAGTCCAGACGCTATTCATTCAATAACAAATATATTATCTTGCAGACTGTACTAGCGAAAAAAGAAGTAATTTTATCAGGTGGCGCCATCAATAGTCCCCAGCTTCTCATGTTAAGTGGAATAGGACCTGCAGATCATCTTCAAGAAAAAGGTATCCAGGTCATTCACGATTCTCCTGGAGTAGGACAAAATCTACAAGATCACATCGCTGTGCCCGTTACTTTCCTGATCGATCATCCCATATCGCTGGTATGATTTTGTTAAAATGAATTATTTATTTATTTATGCGGGTAGTTTTTAAAATTATTTATGAATATTAAATTAGAACGTCCATAAATAATGTATAAATTCCTTTTTGCTAATTTAAATTTGCATAATTATAATTCTTTAAATTTTATGTTGTATACGATTCATTTGATACTTTCAGTAAAAACCCTGAAAATATTGACGAAATTATAAAAATAATTCACCCTATTGAGAGTGCAATAGTTTTTTGTTTAAATACAGCACTTGGCCAACTTACTGAAGAAATTACTTTAAATGGTACATCAAGATTCTGACCTTCATCAGGTGGCCAAGTGGTGGTTGAGAGGAGCTCTTGGATTTGCTGCAAGGGCGCCCTGTGGCTATCAGCGAGGCCCTTTGGCCTCCCCTCAACTACTACTAATGGTACTACTAGGTCTTATTTATTTTGAATTATTAATCTTCCATATTTATAACTAGGCTTACTATTAGACTCAAAATTCGGACTGACAGGAAATGCCTCTCATACAATTTGCAAATGCCATTATCACTTTTTAAAGTCATCTCGATGGCTATAAAAATATTATAATTAACTTACAGACTTGCATCATGTAGTTGAATCATTGTTTAACGATTGTTTTATTGACTGCAAAAGGTTGGCGCAGAAACTAAGTAGCAATTAAATATTTACTATGTAAACAACCTATGTGACTAGTTATAATGAAATGTTTACATAACTAAAACATAATAATTCTACACAAACCTGCAACACCTATAATACTTCATTTAATATGTCAACCGGAGTAAGAGGCATTTAAAAAGATCATAAAAAGCTTAAGTTTTGGGATATCGAAATGTATAAGGAAAAATATAATTAAACTCCAACCTTAAAGACAAGAAAGAAAAAAACAAAAATGTTTGATATGTTTTTATGGCAATTTATTTAGGGTGTTTAAGGAAAGCAACTTGGTAAAAATAGTGCACAGACAAATAAATGCAAATGCACACTGATTTACGAATGTAATAAACTATTCGCTTGTATGTATGTATCTGTTAAATTTTTCACTTCATGTATTGCCCTCGGCTCGCTTCGGACACAAAACCAACAAACAACAACCGAAAATGAACCAAAGAAGTGAAAAATTTTATTCGACTTTTTTGCATTAATTTGGGCTATCGATTCGTATTGCTCCCGGAGCGAGGAACGTAGCACGTTTTTTCGAAATTGGTTTCGGTTGGCTAAAAGCAGAGTAGTGCGGGGAAAGAGTATTTCCTTCAATTTATGCGAAGGCTGGGCCGGGACATATTATTGTGCGAGACATCAAAGAAAACAGAGCGTGGTCTACTAACTGTTAAGGCACAACAAATGTTCGAGTCCCTTTAAATCAGGGGGCGGCAAGTATGCAATTTAGGCAGTTAAAAGAATGTATATTAAATAAAAAGAGAAGAATATCGAAGCAGCTTTTTTCAATATATAGAAAAAAATATGTTGACATTTTTGAGGTTCACGGCTGCGTTTTTAATGGTTATATTGATTCTAAATCACTGTCCTCGTCTGACAAAGATGATGTGTGGTTATCACTACTTGAAGGTCCCACTATGATGATTAAATCAGTTTCAGTTTGTCTGTCAACTTCTCAGTATTTCCCTTGAATACAAAGGACGTGTTTAACGTATGATTTATATTAATCTCGGGAAGGGCGTTAATTCTATAGTCTTTTCTGTAGGCTTATTGGCTGAGTTGAGGTTACTTCATACAATTGAAATTTTCTGCATGTATGATAAGTGGCATTATCCAATACCGCGACTGATTCTGAAAAAATGATAAGTATAAGCTTCTCTATAGGCCATACTTCAAGATTATCCCTATTCATCTATCCATGATTGTCGCCAGTTATTAGTTCCGAGCGAAAAGCTAAAACGGCACTAGGAAACAGCTTCTGAACAATTAGCCAGCTGCCATAGTGGATTCCATTTATAAGACCAGTAATATTTCCATTTTGCCAACATTTGTTCACTGCCATATTATCATCTACTCAGGTCTCGTCTAAATACACAATATTGCGTTGTTCTTGCCTGTATTGCCTTATAGTTGAAATATACTTTACAGGCCAGCGGAAAATACTTGGACTCTCAATGAGCAATTTGCAGTTACTTTGACACGTGCACCAAATAAATCCCCTTGATCGATTTAAGGTTTTATACCCGTAGGGAAAATCTATTTTGTTTGGGTTTGTTTGTAGGTGGGACCTTTTGTTAATTTAAGTAAAAATCTTCTATTGTTCGAATTACTTCAAAATCGCCTTCATCTATTTTTACCTTTATATCTAATACGATCTACTCTTGCCAGTAGATATAAAAAGTGTGGAAGAATTTGAGCGGTCACTATGTTCTTTTCGGTTATTTTTAATACTACTTTCAGAAACGCCGCTGTAAAAAACAGTCCGTTCCACTTCATGTGCAATGGGAATATCTAAACATTTATTTTCTGCTTCTATATCATAGACATCAGTAACGTGAGCAATTACCTCACGTGCGACGGTTCTAATTATTTTCCCCGGTTTGTTACTTGAAAATAGCCTTTATCTATATTATCTGTATATAATAATAGCAGTGTTTCTTGCCAGGAGATATAAAAAGTGTGGAAGAATTTGAGAGGTCACTACGTTCTTTTCGATTTTTTTTTTCATACTACTTTAAGAAACACCGGTCTAAAATGCAGACCGTTTCATCCCATGTTCAAAGGAAATATCTAAACATTTTTTTCAGCTTCTCTATCACAGAGATCAGTAACGTGACCAATTACCTCACGTGCGGTGCTTCTAATTATTTTGCCCTATTTGTTACTTGAAAATAGCCTTCATCTATTTTATCTTTATATAATAATGGCGGTCTTTTCTTGCCAGAAGACATGAAAAGTGTGAAAAAATTTGAGCGATCACTATGTTCTTATCGAAGTTTTTTAATACTGCTTTCAGAAACACTGGTGTAAAATTTAGCCCGATCCGTCCCATGTTCAATGGGAATATCTAAAAATTTATTTTCTGCGTCTCTATCACATACACCATTAACGTAAGCAATTACCTCACAAGCGGCGCTTCTAATTATTTTGCCCTGTTTGTTCGCCATCGTCGCTTCGAATTTATAATGCAACTAAAGAAGCCGTGGACCAGTGGGAGTTTATTAAGTCATCGCCAGGTTTCGTTTATTATTTAACTGGTGCACATTATACTTGGGTTGCGATGAGCGGAAAATTATTACAGAGGTTTCTAAGAACCGCCCGGTTTTCTTTGCTGTCCCGTACTATGCAAGTCCTTTAAAATTTTCCGATTGAACAGTCTGGTAATCAGTCATCTTCCTTTAGATTTGGTATGCAATTACTTTGGTGTTAATCTCAATAAAAAATGTGCAACTTTGCAACAAGATCTCCGCCTCGGGTGGTAAAATGTCAGTATTTTCACGTTTCACGTGGGCAATTAGTAGTGTAAGTTCGTGGTTCTATTTCCAATTTATCCTCAAAACTCGAACTTCAAATGCTTTTTTTTTGTCCAAAATGTGGTGCATCTATTTTTTTACCTTAAATTACTATATAAAACAACTTCTTTTTAGTGATTTTTTTTTGTAAAATCGAAGATACTTATTATGTCCAAAGATCCAAACTTGTTAATTTTGAAAATTAATTAATTAATTACCATATGATTAAATATCTAAGAGATTGGATATAAAAAAAATTTAAAACGATATCGTTGTAAAGAAATAGTTATAAAGCGATTTTATTATGGCAATTTGTAAAGAAATTACCTAACTAAAAATAATTAATTATTGGAAAATTAATACCAAATGCTTTATGTCAAATACAATAAAATCTAAAATATTTCAAAAACTGCATTTTCTACTTAATTTACAAGAATAAGTTTTCATTGTAGTTTGATTGGGTGTTCTTATGCAGTTAATATTTCTAAAAAACATAGTAGTATCAGACATATTTAGAAAGTACATTTTGACTAAGTTAGTATCTTCCTTACTTGTAAAATTAAAAGGTTATAAATAATGCTATAGCGTGCCTCTTTATACACCATTTTACTAAAAAATTAAGAATAATGATATTTTCGTGCCAATCGTATTTTTGCTGAAACCAAAAATGTTATCAAGAATTGCCTTTATAAAAATAATTTGTTTATAGTTTTGCCACCTCGTGAAGATATAAGTCCCGTCCATTAACATACTATAGATCAGACAACGCTCAAAAGTTAGCGTGGCGCCTTATGGCAATGCTTTTCTTATGGAGAATAACTGTACATTGTTGCCAACTCGGGCGCCTTTTACTAACGTATGGAACGTTGATAATTATTTATAAAAGTAATTTCTATTAATTTTATTCCTACACATAAAAAAGTACCTCCTGCTTAAGAAATTATGTATTTATTTAACTGCCAGCAGAAAAGCGGCAGTAATACGTTAACTTGGCAACCCCGTATTTTTGAGCGTGGACTGATCTATAGTAAATAAAAATGGAGTTTTTTTCCTTTGTCTCTGGACCTCTGCAGTCGATATGTACAAAAGAGAGCGATATGAAACATTTTAACGTTTTTTAGATATTAATGGACCTTATCCCAAATCTTAACAAAAACTTTGAGATATTACGATCATCTCTTGATATCTGTGAACTTGACCCCCAAAATAGTTTTTTCTTCGAATTTATGGAAGTTCTGGTTTTATATAAAATAGTTTTTTAATTCCTTGATATTTTTACCAATAGTTCTGTTGGAGAGGCTGAGAAAAATGACAATTTGGGAGCTAACTTCACGCTGCCCTCCAACTTAATTTAAATTTGTTGTTTTTTTAGAGTTCTTGAAAATACTAGAATAATTCTCATGTGTTTTGAGATTCAAAAGAGAGCTTTGTTGAAATTAGTTCAAAAAAGACGATAATAATTTAGTATTACACTATGTCTATCTCCTAAACTATATGGTACCTAGAATTTTGACTTTCAAATTAAATTGTACAGAAAATATACAGTAGAGCAATCCGACACAACCCTGACGAATATTTAATTTAGGCGACAAGTTTCTCTCATCTGAAGCTCGGGAGCTTCGAATTGGCGCTGTTGCTACTGCTTAAGCTGACTAAATCAACCGTCTAGTCGCACGTACTCACATTGGAAAGAAAGTGTTGCACTGGGATAGTAGCGGCACTAATCGGATTCAGATAAAACATTGCATTAGTGTAATATCATTCGATTTTTGAAATTGGAGGTCAGAGTTAGTTTGGGTTAGTTAGGTTAGGTTCAGTCAAACAGGCCGATCCTAGGCCATGGTCTAGGAGATAGACATATTATAGTGTTTTTTGATCTAATTTTAACAGAAGTCTAAAAAATACATATTATTTAATTCAAGTTAGAGGGAGGCATGAGGTTGCCTCCCTCGCGCCTTCCGCCCCCCATAGCGTCAACAGCGGTTTTTTCTCAACAGGAATATTGATAAAATCACCAATGAAACTCATGAACTCTTTTATATAAAACGAGGACTGCCATAAAATAAAAGAAAAAACTATTTTGGGAAGCCAAGTTCCCAGACCCCATCATCATCATCTTTGCACTTTTAGATGTTCGTAATAACAGAGTAATTTTTCAAATTATTTGCAGGTGTTGAACAGACTAGTGAACCTAAACACAGCTTTAAGATACGCAGTGAAAGAGGATGGACCGTTGACGTCATCCGTTGGATTAGAAGCAGTTGGTTTTATTCCAACCAAGTACGCTAACCGATCAGATGACTGGCCTGACATGGAATTTATGATTCTTAGTACAACCGTAGCGGCCGATGGAGGTAATTATTCTATTGCTAGCGGACTGCATTTTGAACTTACAGAGTAGTATCAATTTAGTAGACATAAATCGCAGTTTTGCACAACTTGATCACAAGATCGAAATCTAGGACAAAATTATGTGGAATCAAATTTGTCCTTTTGGAATGCATGTCGGTATAAGATTGAACAAGTATTGCATACCGTATTATTACAATATGCACTTAAATTAAGATCTACAAAGAAGGTTTCGAATTTATAGCTGGAGATTGATGAGTTTGTAAAAACTACTCACTAAAATTTGATTTTTTAATTATTTTGGCAGCATTTTGTAACCCTGAAGTCATAAAAAATGCATTACTTTGAAAAAAATTCGTAACATTTAAGTTACTTGGGGTAAAAGTTTCAAAAACTCATCGAGATAAATGCTAACAAGTTAAAGTCTGAAAAATAGATTAAAGCTAAGGCCATTCTTATTGAAAATGATTATATTGACCGCCCATAAGTAAATGAACACCAAGTAAACGTTGCCGAATTTTAATGAAATTTTCAAAGAGAATATATTTTTATTTATTCTAGCAATCGATAAAAATTAAAAAAAAATCTAATCAAAAGTTAATCACATTGCTACTGGCAATAACATAAATAAGGAATATTGTTAATTTTTAAAACTAAAAATTAAACTTATTATATTTCCTCTATTTCATGAGCATGCTGCTAGTCGATTTTGCATACCTATTAGCAAGTAGCGAATCAATGCTAGCTTGTGATATGCTTTTATAGTTCATCATTCAAGACCACCAACAGCATTTGAGGGTGGCTGTAAATTATTAAATATCCTCCCAATCATATTCCACACGTGTTCGAGTGGCGATAAGAAGAGAATGAATGTTAGCATTCTCGATACGTTCGTTCTATAGCGTTAGGTGGCGTAGCATTATCCTGCTGGAAAATTGTTTTTTCAAGACCTTGCAGGTAAAGCCTTAATACTGGTTGAAGTATCATATTGATCTAACGAGCGTTTAATGTTACTGGACTAAACACTAAAACCATTAGATCTTAAGTAAGCGGTGTATGACGTTGCACAGACAACTGGGCATGTTTTCTTTGACCAACGCGTCTTTTCACTTCCTGACCGTCTTGTGATCACCCTGAGGCCACAAGGAAAACCGGAATTCGCCACTAAAAACGACTCTATTCAATTCCTTATTTCAATTGAATCTTTTATTACGTCATTCTAAACGTGTTTTTTTATGATGTGGAGTATGAGGCAAGCATAGTAATGGTCTATATGATTTAAGCCCAAAAGATCAAATTCCACGATATATTTATGTTAATTTTTTGTTTCTTTTGAGATCTCCATCAATTGTTGGAATAAATAAAATACATCCTTTCTGAAAATTTCATTAAAATTTGTTAATGTTTACTGGGTGTTCATTTACCTATAGCGGCCAGTATGTGTTTCAAGTAAAGTTTTAGATCGGAAAAATATAAATCAAAAATTAATAGAATTATGAGAAAACCAAGCAAATTCACACATTTCTGATTAATTAATGACCTAAACTGATAACCATTAATTCAGTACATTATAGTGCACTACAAACATAAAGAATTTAATTTTTTTGATAGGTGCCCAAGTTAAAAAAGCTCACGGCCTCACCGATGAATTTTACAAAGAAGTTTTTTCCGACATCAACTACCGTGATACATTCGGTATATTCCCGATGATGCTCCGTCCCAAATCACGCGGAGAGATTAAGCTGCGCTCGAAGAATCCGCTCGACTATCCGCTCCTCTACCACAACTATCTGACACACCCTCACGATGTAAATACGCTAAGAGAAGGAGTGAAAGCATCCATAGCTTACGGAAACACTGAAGCCATGAAAAGGTTCGGGTCTCGATTCTACGAGAAACAAAATAGTCTACCAAATTGCAAGCACTTGCCGAAGTACACTGATGAGTACTGGAATTGTTTTATTAGGCAATACACTCTGTCCATCTACCATTACTCCTGCACGGCTAAAATGGGGCCTCAAGAGGACCCACTCGCTGTAGTTGATCCTCAATTGCGGGTGTATGGAGTTTCTGGCCTGAGAGTCATAGATGCATCGATTATGCCTACTATCCCTAATGGGAATATTAACGCCCCTACTATTATGGTAGGGGAGAAGGGGGCAGATTTAGTCAAGAGCTACTGGCTGGGATTGAAAAAAAGGAAAAGAAGAGATTTGAATACTCAAATCGATCCTAAAGTTAAGTTTAATGCAAGACTCTCGGATGAGGGTAATGTGACTCGAGTTGTAATATAGAAAAGTGATGTTGAATTAAATTTAGCTGTTAATAAATTTAAGATGTAATGTTAAACAAAATAACAACTTAATTTTAAAACTCTAAGGACTAGACAGACATGTTTCATATATTTTAAAATTGTATGTTTTGATACGCATTCGGTGTGATAAACAGACAGAATAATCTAAAAATTGATATATATCATAATAGTATCATCTTAAAACTTCTGGAATATCAGACGACTTGAAATATCCAAAAGTTATAAGATCATAAACGGGGTGCTCTTAAATTAGTCATTGTTTAGCTTATTATGTGAAGCGTATTTTTAAGCTTCATTCTAATACAATTAAAAGTTGAAAAATGTTTGATCAAACTCTTTTCTCAATCAAAACTGATATAAAAGTCAAACTGATTTAAAACTAGGATATTATGATGTAATCCCGTTTTATGTGGAATTTGTTGACATAATTTTGTTGTTTGTTAGACTAATATTTTAAACTTGTTTCCTAACAAAATATATATTTTATTACCAACACATACAGGGTGACAATTTGAAATTTTGCAATGCCTATATTTCTACACTCAAGAAGATAGCACTACCTACTTGTGACACCTCTCTGAAAAGCTTATCAGCAATACCAACTTTAAATACGAAAATTAATAAAACTTGGAGAAAATGTTTTAAAACTGGCTTTTGCAGAATTTTGCAGCAAATATTAGAAACTAATTGTAAATGATGAAAAAGAATCCCAAGCCCAAATTGAACCGCTATTGTACTGCTAAGATTCTCTATATTTTTGCAATAACACAAATACTTTTTTTGCTGTCTTTTGTAAAATCATCAATAAAATTTGCATCATTTAACTTAAGAATTTAACGTGCTTTCTATTTGCATTCAATTGTGACTGTATTTTTTCTTCGAATTTATTTTAATAGGAAATAGCGTATTCTATGGAAGCACGAGTAGAAATGATTTTTCCTTATGGTGCTCAAGGTATGTGCTATTTGTGAATTGCCATTACTGTTAAAGAATGGCATCGTGACAAAAACGTCAGCTGCGTCTACATGGCAGATTTTGTTTGAAAATATCAATAAACTGGATCCTTTACTAATAAAAAAATACAACAAACGAGAGCTTTGCATGAAGATTGAGCTAACTGGCCAAGTTCTTATAAATTCAAAGGTACCAACGTGTAGTTTAGCAGCAATTACCGACCTATCCAGAGAATCTGTTAGGTAAGTAATGAAAATGCATACATTTTAACCGTACGAAAAGTTAATGTTTGGACGGAAGACAATATCATAGGTCCTCTTTTATTGAAAAAAAATTAACCATCCAAGTTTATGCTGAAATGCTCAACCAAACTATAGAGCCC
>MU189792.1:2630-29673 GCA_016904865.1 Pissodes strobi | reverse complement strand
TAACCATCCAAGTTTATGCTGAAATGCTCAACCAAACTATAGAGCCCTGGATCGATGATGAACTTGGAAACCAAAGAGACTTACAAGGCAATCTAAATTTGAACAAATATCTTCTATATTTCCAGCAAGTTGGTGCACCCTTACATTATGCTGCTATTGCGAAAGAGTAATTGGACCAGATTACCCAAACCGGTGCTATTAAGAGAAGAGGTATAACTGAATGGCCGTAAAGATCACCTGATCTTACCCTTAAAGACTTCCTTTTATGGGGTTACATTAAATCACCCGTTTACAAAATCCAGCCAAATTCTCTGGAACACTTGCGTTAGAGGGATAATTGACGCTCAAAGTATTCCAAGGAAGTTAAGGAAGAATTTGAAAATCGACGTTATTTCTGTTTAGCACAAAATAGAAATCATTTTGAGCACTTAATAAAATAGGTAAAAAAGAACAAAACACAAGTGTTTGCGTTATTGCAGAAAAATAGAGAGTTTTAGCAGTACAATAGTGTTGTAACTTAGGCTTGGGATCCTTTCTCATAATTTACATTGATTTTCTAATTTTTTCCGCCAAATTTTGCAAAAGCCAGTTATGAACGTTTGCTCAAAATTTTGCTAGCATTTCGTGCTTAAATTTAGTTTTTTGATAAGCTTTCTAGAGAGGTGTCACAAATGGGGAAGTTGAGTATTTGTTGAAATGTTTTGGTTTTTAGATTTTTTTTTGGTGTAGACAAAATATAGCCATAGTAAGTTGTCAACCTGTATAATTCTGTATATAATTGTTAACGGAAAATTTGAATTGATCAAAATCTAATTTCGAAGCATTCCATAATGAAACTATAACTATGGATAATTGAGCTTTCCTTTAATTTCACATGCTGTCGATACTGTTACTAGTATTGCACAAACTGAAGCATTCCATGGTAGACTGTAATTATGGATTTAATTCCACATGGCTCTAGATATCGTTTATTACATTTTGTAATGAATCGACATTTTTTAACATTAATAAACCAACCATATCATGAATTTCCCTAATTAATCCGCAAAACAACGGTCGGTTAGACAGTACAGGTATTCATCAAATAAATCAAAATGCTGATTAATAAGAACTCTATTGTAGTAATCAATATGTAAACAAGTAGCGAAAAAGCTGAAAGAATATAATTATCTGCATAAGCAAGGTGACTCGGAAAACGAGTTACAAGATGACAAATGGATCAAAATTTTTAAACGATCCAAGTCAGTATCAAACCTAAATCGGTTTTAACACGGCGTTTATAGTTGAAAATGTGAACATTATTATTCATGAGATACCTAAGAAGCTATTCATAATATACAACTTTTCCTGTTGAAATTAATGTCCCATTCTAAAATAATTGGTACTTCATGGAAAACTATTTTCTCATTTTTAGTTTTAAAAGGCCATACAAAAATAGTATATTATTTTATATGGAGGAAAAGTGATACTTTTCATGGCGCGCTCGTGTTTAACAGCCGAACGGAGTGAGGCTGGTAATAGAGAGCAAGCCATGAAAAGTAACTTTTCCTCCAAATAAAATATGCTGTTTTTTCTTCAAATGTCGACAATTTAATGCAAAAACATCTCTTTTTAATAGTAATAATATCTAATTATTATTAAAGATAAATGGGTTCGCAAGGCGGCTTAGACCACGGTCGTAGCTGGCCTTGCTTAGACCGGTGTCGGTGAATATAATGTAACATCAAGCTGTCAGTGGACACTGTCAACAATAATTAGATTGCGTCTCCGATTGCGTTTTAATTCCGTATTGATAAGCAGTTATTGAAAGTTCGATTAAATAATAACCAATTTGTTCCTAAATTAGTGATTTTTAGAAATGCAGTCACAAATTGAGTGATACATACAAATTGTAGTTTAATAAATCTTGAGTTGTTGACACTTATTTTGTTGTCTGTTTGTATTGTATCTATGTTGCTATGACAACACTTTTACCTCCGCCGGCGGAAAAGTGAAAAGTAAAGCTCCGGCGGAGGAAAAACGAAACTTCACGGCCGCCTACACAGTCGAGTAATGACGGATTTACTGACGTTTGAAGAAAAACTAATTTGGTTAACATGTTGTATGTATACTACAATAAAGGCTTGGTTCCTGATCTAGTCTAATCAAATGGTAGAAAATAGGGGACACTTTTGGTGGAGTTTTGAAATATTGTTTATATATGTTTTTTGGGTTGCTTTACATGAATAGGTATCAAGTTTGCCAACACGAATTTTGAACGCAAATGCGTTTTTTTTAAGGAAAACCCCATAAAATGGTACCTTTGTTAAGTTTTAAATTAAATTAAATAACTAAAAACCCAGCTATGCTTGGTAAATATTGATTATATATAAAAAGAGAGTATAAAATTTCCCACATTTTATTTCCTTTGACTTTTTTCCAAGATCAACGGTTCAGCCGCGAGAAGGCCACAAAGTATATAATTCGTTCGTCATTTCCGCCTCATCTTCTGTCGTATTATCGCAACTGTTTTCGCAGCACAAGGTACTGCTTAAGCCCTGCGCTTTCTCACAGCCGCAACTTCTTTGGCAATTTGTAGTGCACTTGCATGAGACAATCTTCAATAAATTATCGGGAGCAGGTGGTAACAAGCTTGTCACACATGACATCCTTACTCTTTTTCGACACTCAACCATTGCTGAACCTAAAAGTAGACTCTTAGTGACTGTTGTGTGTACAATTTACTGTAGGTAACATATCTGAAGTGACTGAGCGAAGGTACAGGTATACCAGTAAAACCATATCCTGAGTAGCATTGGAAGCATTTGAATACTTTGATACTGTTACCAAGATAAAGGTTTTCTCTCAGGGTATGAAGGAACTTAAGTTTCCCTTGATCGTACACTGTCGATGTTGCATCACAACTACCCATTGCATGCAGGAATTGAATATTATCCGGGATTATTGTTTCACTTACAGCATCAGTAGAAGAGAAATAGCTATGTTCTTCCCAGGTTTCAAAAAGAAAACATTTGCGTGTTTGCAGAGACCTATCAAAATTACCAAGAGGTTCACCAACTATAATCACCGTCTCATTGGTTGGAGCCAGTTCCAAAGCTGTGTTTACTATTAGGGTATTAGCGTCTTCTTTCGCCTGCTAGGAAGTAATTCCTGCCGTAATGAGCATCGATATGAACCGACTTTTGTTTTTCGTGTTAGCAAGGAATCTCTCTTTTGCCATCGTTAGCATCATTATATCATCAAACAGTATGTCAGCTGACGCCACTTTTCTTGATTTGTTAATACGCTCTCCGCTTTTTATATTTCCGTCTAGGCCTTCATATTTTGACCTGCCATATTGCAAGTAATTGTCAAAAACAGAAAAAAATGTTTGATTGATGGTTCATAGTCGCCTATGCAAAAGAATCCCGCCATTTATGACTTACTTGGTCACTTAACTGCTTGTTTGTTAGGAGTTTGAATGCATTATACAGAGTGGACTAGATTCCATTTCTTAAACCATTGTCAAACAGTTTTAAGGAAAAAGGGCGTCATGTCCCCGAGCTGCTTCTCTGAATCGTATGAACCCGTATGGCACTAGTCATTACCGCCAGAGCACGGCACATATAACAACTATTTGCCGTGGCCAGAGGTTGCACTCGGTCGCTCCTGTTAAATTTGACAGTTCCGAAATCACCACAGACAACTCCATTCTTTACTGCCCATAACCTAAGCTGTATGGCAGTTAATTCAACCCTTAGCCACAATACCGGTGCTGATTGAATATAAATCAGGGTTTTCAGAGAAAGGAATATGCTGTAGGGGCCATTCATACATCTTGGCCTCATCCTTATGGTCCCAATTAACTCTTGAGTCTTTCAGTCCTACGTGCTCTTCTGATGAGTGAAATGTAACACCACAGTTTCGATTTTTTCACAAACATGTTGCACCGAGGTCATTCGCAATGTCCACCTTGCCAATACACCTTCTATTATCCCATCACCATGTGTGAGGCCTCCATGAAATTTTATATTCTTCATCAGAAACTTTTCGATAGTCATGTCAGTCCGGATCGGATCAGTTTGGATCGTCTAACTGCGGAAAAACCATGATTACTAAATTTTTCATATTATGCAACGGACATTGTTTTCTTCAAACTCAGCAAATCTTGTAAATACAGGTGAGTGCATTTAGCATAGGCAAAGTGTCCTGACGCAGGGAAATATCGTAGCATCTTCCAAACAGTTTCAAGGTGTTGATTTCAGTTGTGTTTGTAGAAAAAATAGTGTACGATGTACGTAGTACGTGCTAAAAGTGATTTTATTTTGTTCGAAGGGATGGGACTAACCCAAACTTCACTGCTAACAAAATAAAATATCACTTTTAGCACTTATCTCATTAATAACTATTTTTTTATTATTTAAAAAGGAGTCTCCGGTGAAGAGTCATTTTGGCAAAACTGAAATCGTGTACATCTGCCAAAAAACATATAGGAACCAAATATCAAAACTCCACCAAAACGTTCTCCTATTTGTCCTCTTTAAGAACCATTTTACTAAACTAATTAGGATTATGAAACAAAAGGACCAAATAAAGATTTGGTCATCTTGTAACCCCTAACAAGGAACTATTCACAAGTCATATCGTTAATAATTATAAAAAATGTATATGTTTTGGGGTGAATCAAATTTGATCGCAATTAGATTGAGAAATCTATAGTTTTAATAAAAAAGTATCAGGCCAGAAATGTTTAGGATTTATATTTCGTATTAGTTAGAATATAATCTAGTTCTATGGCTCAACACCTATCTTGCTCACTAAAACTGTATATAGTAGATTGTAGAATTTGTATACTTACTTGTATATTTTGTAAATTTATTTTTGGTAATAAATATATATTTTTTAAAATTACCAGCTCTCTCTGTTTTCACCAGGATAATGCAGAAATACGTGAAACTACATCTGCCACTTGTAGAGATATGAAAAGACATTTAATTCAAAATTAATGGGGATTTTAAAGACGGTTTGAAACATGCTCTCAAAAAAAAAACAATTGCATATCGAATAAGACAAATATTATAGGAAAAAGAAATTTCTTCCAGAGGAGAGGTATTTTGGAATTCTATTTCTTCCTTATAACAACTTTTTAACTGGTCCCAGTCGACTTCGGATGAATAATGAAGCCGACTTGAGATACTTACCAGTTGAAACGTTGTGTTAAAGAAATAATAAAAACCATGGAAGCCCAAAACACTACCTTTCTTGGACAAACTGTATTTTTTACTAGAACATGAACTGACATGTCACGACTTGTATGACGTGACGCCTCGCCTTGGTTTGCGTGCAGGTTATGTAGCTCAGGTTCAGGATCGATCTATATCAGATGAGAAGAGATAATAACGAAGGCACTTCAGTTAAAAACAATGTATGTCTATTGGTCATAGACTTGATAAATTTTCACTGTACCCGATACTTTTGAATTGTTTATAGGTCTTTCTTTGGTCACTGTTTTATAATATGGTTTTTTTCAGAGTTGTGTTTTATTTACGGTATATAGCTTTCGCTTAATTTCACTTAGAGTTCACACTGGACTCTTAACTTTTGAAAGATTCTACTTTGAAATTATCTTTCGTAGAACTTTGACAAATTTATCGTAGATTCGGCTTTACTGCTATAGGTGGGTAGACCGAGTTCGCGCACATGCGTGCTGGGAAACTCGGGATTAGATAGGAAATAAGGTTGCAGGTTAGGACTTTACGCACATGTGCGCTTGCAAGGAATTGGTTTGGGTCAGAAATAAAGTCTGCCGAACTGATGGCTCGCTTGAGTATTTATACAATAAAATTCCTGATCGTTGCACGTTTAAGGTATGTAATCGCTGGCATTGACCGCTCGCGTTTTTTACAATTTATCTACAATGTTTACCTAATCTTTTTCAACTTGATATTTACTTAGTAGTTTTTGCATTTTACTAATTCACACTATAACTAACAGAAGCGCCCAATCAATTAAGCAAAAACGTTATTTGATTGGATAAACCTTCATGCATTAAACGTTTTTTATCATTCGTCATTAGTCGAATTATCCCATCCTGTAATTAGCCATACAACAACCAGAGACACCCACAATGGTAAATTAATATTAAATATCTTAAATCTTAACATACGGAGTATAAGATCCAAAAAGGACGAGTTAGAAGTTTTTCTTCATACGATGGGGTATTCTCAAGTAGTTTGTTTGACTGAAATCTGGCTATCAGATGTGGAAGCTGGATGTTTCTGCCTGGATAATTACAATACTGCTGCTGTTTATGCGCGTAAGAAATGTAAAGGTGGTGGCATTGCCATTTTTGTTGACCAATGCTTTGAGGCAGTATCTATTAAGGCACGTCTCCTCTCTGCTTGTGTACAGGTGTGTGCAGTGTATCGATTTCCAGGAGCTGAGTTTTCTAAATTTTATGATTCATTGGAAGGTGTTTTATCGTTTCTGTCGCAGTTTAAGGGGCAAACGTTTGAATGTGGTGATTTTAATTTTGATTTTACCCATATGAATAGGACTGCTCAAAATGTATTACATATTTCTAGTTCCTATGGTTTGCACCAATCTTTTGATGAATATTCTAGGATACAGGGTGATTCTGCATCCCTTATTGATAATATATTTACCAATGTAAAAAAACTTAAAGCCAAAATATATGAAGTTCATTTTTCGGATCACAGAGTCCAAATTGCTTCCGTGGAACTGAGTCTGCAACGTGAGAATGAATCTGATGTATCTGAGGCGAAGGGTCGTTCGTATTCTGCAGAAAATGTATCTTATTTCAAACATCTGTTGTCGAAGGAGAATTTCGATTTCATTGAGTGTGTGGATATTTTTGGGAAATTTTTCTCCATTTTGTATGCCTTGTTTGAAATGGCATTTCCTACGCGAAACTTTAAATCAAGTATAAAAACACGTACCTCTAAATCCAAATGGATAACATCTTCTATTATTATTGAAGGAATTATTTTAAGGAATATGTTTAAAGCATTAAATGGCAACAATGATCTCGACTTGTTAATTGAATATAAAAACCATAAACGATCCCAAAAGGTAAATATTGCCCAGGCAAAAATGGAGTACAATAATAAACAAATTGCAAATTCTTCAAATAAAAATAAAACTGCATGGCAAATTATAAATAAATCTTTAAATAACTGTAAAGACAGGGCCCGTACCACAAAAAATTAATGTAAGTGGGATTGAATTAATTTGCCCTCATGATATTGCGAATAAATTTAATAATTTTTTTGTTGATTCATTAACTCAATTAACTGAGGAATTTAAAAATAATAAAAACTTTATCTTCTTAGAGCATGTTAATAACTCAATTTTTCTACATTCGTTTACCGTTCAGGAAACTTATAGCATTATAATGTCTATTCCAAGTAAAAAGGCATGTGGACCAGACCAGGTCCCAGGCAGTGGCGGACATATCACCGGGCAGTTCGGTGCGTCGCCCTGGGGCCCAAGGTTCAGAAGAGCCCCACGAGACCTTAACTTAGTTTTAAAATATTCAAGTGGTAGGGGCCCATAAATATATTTTGCCCTGAGGTCCACGCGTCCCTAGATCCGCCGCTGGTCCCAGGTAGCATATTAAAAGAATGCACAGTCTGGCTGACGGAACCTTTGACCCAGTTAATAAACCTGTCTTTCTAGGTTGGTTATTTTCCAAATATTTTTAAAAGGGCCACAGTGGTACCGATATTTAAAAAGGGTGATCCCTCCTTGATTGACAACTATAGACCCATAGCTTTGGTCTCGGTATTTTCTAAGGTTTTTGAAAAGGCCTTTAAGAAGCGTCTTATTGAATATCTTGATAAATTTAAGATTTTGTCTTGTGGTCAATTTGGCTTTAGGGTTGGGCGTTCTACCTGTGACGCAATTATCTCATTTTACCAAAACATCCTTGATAACTTTAATGACAGGCTTACAAGTATTGGTTTGTTTTTTGACTTTAAAAAGGCCTTTGATACCCTTAATTATCAAATGTTACTTATGCAATAAGGGGTACCTCTCTAAAATGGATCGAATCTTATCTGACTGATAGAAGTCAGTATGTCGCTCTAAACATTAAACAGCAGCATGTGCACTCAGATGAATTAGTAGTCAATATGGGAGTCCCCCAGGGCAGTGTCTTGGATCCCATCCTTTTTCTGATGTTTATAAATGATCTGCCTCCCTCTTTTTCTAATCATTTTATAAGGCTATTTGCCGATGACACCTCCGCTGTAGTGGAGGGTAGTAATGATGTCAGTTTGTGTCAGCTTGCCAATGAATGTGTTATGAATATTTCAACATGGTCATCCAAAAACGGCCTTTTGCTGAACACCGGTAAAACTAATTTTATTGTCTTTACACAACTCCAAGTGGAACACGATCGCTGTTTGCTGGTTAGGGAAAAGAACGTTTCGATTGTACAACAGAACAAAATTAAATTTCTAGCCGTCACTATTGACCAACATTTGACCTGGGAGGACCATATAATTGCTTTGTGTAGTAAATTGGCAACAAAAAATTTTGTTATCAGGCAACTGCGGGATGAGGTTGATTTAGTGACCCTTAAGTCCTACTATTATGGATGTGTATACTCGATCATTAAGTATGGACTTTTTGCACGGGGTGCGTCTTTACATGTGCAGAGTGTGCTTTTAATGCAGAAGCGAATTTTAAGGAGTATGTTTGGGCTCGGCTTTAGAGACTCCTGTCGTCCTGTATTTAGGATGGAAGGTTTCCTGGCAGTTATTAGTTTATACATTTTGGAATCTGCAATTTATATAAGGCGCAACATGTCTGAGTTTCTAACCTCTGGTGATATAAATCTGTATCAAACTAGGCAGAAGGGTAATCTCTATGTACCATACTGTAGAACTGCAATCACTATGAAAGGCCCAATCGTTACTGCTCTGATAATTTACAATCATTTGCCTCTTACACTCAGATCGAAAAAATCGAACGTAGCCTTTAAAAATCAGGTTAAAGTATTCTTAAAGCAGAGACCTTACTACGCATTGAGTGAGTACTTCCTCGAAGTATGGTAATATGTTTTTATTGTATTGTGATATTTTATGTTAGTTGAGTATCGCACAGTTGTGATGTATTTCTACCAATGCTTGTTTTTTTTTTATATATGTATATTTTTATTATATTGTTGTATACTCGATTGTATCTATTGCTGTATAGCACTAAATCCGTTTGACAATTCCGATACATGTAAATGTCTATGGAAATAAAGATTTTGTATTTGTATTTCTTCATGAATATACAGTGAAACTTATACACCATCATTAAATCTAAAAAGGTTTACTTATTTTTATCAATCTATTTCTAATCTATACCCCAAAAATCTTTCAAATATCAAATTGAGTATCTGTTCAAGAGTTTCCTCTTGGGATCCCTTTATTGTTTTCGGACAGACGTCTTGCCTATTACCACTTTTCTCTCACCAATCTGTCTCAAGTAGATTAATTACTTCAACCTTGCAGTTGGACAATCAGTTTGGAAGGATAATCAAAGGGAGCAGTCCTACGGTATTTATGTAGCTTAGTATGCGGCTTGGATCGCATCCCTTTATGTCGGCCATCGCTGGCCATTGTATCTTCAGGTGAGTATGTCTTTGTCTGGCGAGAGCGGGGCAGTCGCACAGAGTGTGTTCTGCCGTCTCGACGACCTCTAAGTATTCTCCGCCTAAGCAGTCGTCAAGGACACCTACCTTGTCTAGATGGTCATTTAGTCTGCAATGACCGGCAGTATTTCTGTCATAATTAGTTTTTCTTTGATAGTTTAAGAAAATATCTAGTTCTGCATTTACTAGGACCTGTTATTGTTGCTTTGGAGTGGCAATGCAGTTCTGCCGTTTTCCACCTGGTGCTCCATTCTCGAATAGCTGTTCGCGAACAGTGTCCATGGTGAGTGGTAGTATTGGTTCTGGACCAATTGGTTTTTCTGCGAGACGCTTTCTTGGCAAGAGTGTCTGCTCTTTCATTACCAAGGTCTCCGTTGTGCCCTTTTTCCAGGCGATTGTTACTCTGTGGTTTGCAGATATTTGGTATGGTGATTTTATGCACTCTTTAACCATCAAACTTCTGCTCTCCATTTTGTTGAGTGTTTGTACAACTGTCTTGCTGTCCGTGACGAACAGTATATCTTTGTTTGTGATTTGCTTCTCCGTCACTTTTCCAGCATCCATCGTTAAGCCACACAGTTAGCTTGGAATATGGTGCTGAGATTACTTCGTGGTACATGCATTTCTATGTCGAGCTCGGGTATATAAACACCTACGCTAGCTCCTGAGGTTCTTTTTTGATTCGTCCGTGTAAATGTGAATGACATAAGTTTGTGACAGATCATTTGTTGAGTATAGTTCGATTTTGAACCGTTTGTCGAAAATATAATTTCTGACCACAAGGTCTGTGCTCACTCTCATAGCTGGTTACCTGTGGTATGCCTCGTTTAGAGCTGTTGCGTGTCGAGGTTCCCAGCTTTTTCCCCTCCACGTACCCGTGGAGTTCAAGCGTACTGCGGTTACCTGTGCTTCATTTCTCACGAAAATATCTAACGGAGACAGGCTTAAAAGTACTTTCACTGCCTTGGTGGGAGCGGTTTTCACTGCTCCAGTGATAGCTGTGCATGCTAAATTTTGGAGGCGGGACATTTTGGCTTGAGCTGTTGTTTTTCCTGATCGTGGCCACCAAACTAGTGCGCCGTATGCAAACATAGGCCTGATTACAGCTGTGCATATCTGGTGTGTGATTTTAGGTGACATTCTCCATGTCGACCCTATCCATCTCCTACACTGGTAAAAGGCTCGGACAGCTTTCTCATACTTAAGATCTAGGTGGCGCTGCCAGTTAAGCTCCTTGTCTAGGATGATTCCTAGATATTTTACTTCTTTTGATAGCTTGGGTTGTGCTCTGTGGATTGAATTTCAATTTCCTCCTTCTTGAAAATAGCACAAGTTCTGTTTTGTTGGGATTGACCATTTTGAAGGCTCTGTTCATTAACTCTGACAGAGCCCCTTCGAACTTGCCCACAACAATGATTGTTATGTCATCAGCGGCATTATAAGATCTTTTACACAAATAGATCACTATATAAAAATCGACCTCTCCTATTGGTCGATCCGGATGGCCCTCCGCTCGCTACGGGGGCTCAAGAAAAGGAAACTAACCAGGTGCTAACCCAAGACATATCCATACATACATATATATTTATTTTCAAAATTATGGTACATTTATAACACATTCCTTATAATAATAATGACATGCTTTGGTATTCTCCGCGTTTTGCCACACGTCAAACAACGTGTTTTCGGCGCGCGAAACAAGCACCTGGTCGGGGCAAGGTGTGTGCCCTATCATTATATAAGGCTTGTGATGCTGCAATATTAATTAGCTTTCCTTAGGGCTCTGCCCCTCCAAAACAGCTACCAATCTGGGTCAGCATTTAGCTGTAGTATGTGGCTTCAAAGAATTGCTTTGGTATATATTTGTCTAGTATGTAATGCAGGAAAAATTGTACAAAAACCTGCTTAAAAATTGCTCGTAAATGAGCTGACAATACGGAAACGATACAACATTTATATTTACAACATGTACTGCCCTTAAAAAGGGGGGTCGAAGAATTAAATATATACATATGTACAAGTTATATAGACTTAGTATCTAAGTCTAGTTCCGGTAGCCAGGAATTATAACATACCAGGGGCAGTGAGCGAGTTTTATTCAGCTGCGGTAATAAGGACCCATCCGTGGCGGTGTAATGTATGATGTGTACTTGTGCTAGTGTTTTAGTGAGCTATTTTACAGTGTCCTGTTGCACGAATCGCCCCCATGCCCGAGCCTGGTAGACGAAGACGTGCCAGGTTGAGTTTGTGCCGTTATTTTAACAGCATCCTGTATAGCAGGTGCTTTGCCTTACATTTATGTGTAGGTATTGCTTGTTACCTATATTGCACCTAGGGTCAGCGTTTAGACTGCTGCATAATAATGGCGTCGCTCGCCGTCCTTCAAGTCAATAGACTGAACAACGAAGTCGGTGTAAGGGCGTCTCGCAGCTGCTTCGGTTCTCCTGCCAGCAGCGGTTTATGCATTTAGTTTGCTTTCATTTATAATACATTGTTGTTTCTAATAATGTTAATGTTATTTGTATGCGTTTAAGTGTTATTATTGTTACTATATACATGTAAAAGAGGGGCGTGTGTATGTATTTTATATGATATTTACAAATGAAAAATTCAATATTTATAGTTTAAAATTAGGGTTAAGGTGGTCTTAGTTGTTTAAAAAATATTGTCGAGTCTTTGTAAATGGGACCGTGCTTCAGTCGGCGCTCCGGGTCAAACCTCTCATTGGCAATATTTGTCGTCAGCGGTGATCCCTGTATTTCAAAGTCAAAGAACCTACACGCGAGGCGGTCTATGTGCTCATTAATGAATTCGAAGTTTGCCCACGCGTGTAGGTCCTCTGTTCTAACCCTGTCATTCAGGGATACCGAGAAGGCTGCTCTTAAGTAATGGTTTTGGATTACTTGAAGTTTTTTCAGGTGAGTTTTGGCCGCGGAGCACCATATAGGGGCACCATATAAGATTGCCGGCCTTATTATTGATCTGTATATAATCAATTTGTTTTGGGGGCTTAGGAAAGACCTAGGGGATATTAAGATATTAAGACTCTTTTTAATAGTAATATTTTTCTGTATTACGTGTTCTATGTGTTTACTGAAATTGAG
This sequence comes from Pissodes strobi, assembly GCA_016904865.1. Classification (NCBI taxonomy): domain Eukaryota; kingdom Metazoa; phylum Arthropoda; class Insecta; order Coleoptera; family Curculionidae; genus Pissodes; species Pissodes strobi. The sequence goes on along the minus strand of MU189792.1, from coordinate 16,926 downwards.
TTTTTGGTCAAATATTATGCCAAGATATTTGACTTTGTCTTTGGGTGAGATTTGTGTGTTATTTATTACGAGGGGTGTAATTTCTATGTTTTTTCGCTTACGCGAAATGACGATCAGCTCAGTTTTTGCTGCGTTTAAAGTGATCTTCCACCTCTCGTAATAATTTATGAGTGTGTCTAAGTGTCTTGTGATGTTTGTTTTGGCCACTTCTGCATTAGGATCTTGGGAATAAATTACGGTATCATCCGCATACAAGGCTTGACGGGTATTTGGATTTGAAGGAAAGTCAGCAATAAAAAGACTGAATAGTTGCGGTGATAGTACCGTTCCCTGTGGCACCCCCGCGTGGATGCGCCTGACTGACGAGGTCTGTTTACATACTCGGATTTCAAAGGTGCGCTCGGCAAGATATGACTCAATTAGAGCTGCTAGATGTAACGGAATTCCGTACTCTACATAGAGCTTGAACAGCAGTCCATTGTGCCATACCTTGTCGAAAGCCTTTTCTATATCGAGGAGCAACATCACGGTAGATTGCTTCTCATTGAAGCCTTCAAATACATCAGTTGCCATTTTCGCGGCCAGCATGGTGGTACTATGCTTTCCGCGAAAGCCGAACTGCTCCTGCGGTAGAATGCGCAGTTTTTCCACCGCACTGTTGATCCTCGGTAATAGAAGCTTTTCAGCGACCTTACCGAGTGTGTTAAGCAGTGAGATTGGCCTGTATGAGGCCGGCCATTTCAGGTTTTTGCCGGGTTTAGGAAACAGCACTACACACGCTTTCTTCCAGGCAGACGGGAAATGTTGCAGCCGAATAATTGCATTAATAATGTGCATGTATTGGATCAAGGTTTTGTTTGGCATATTTTTAAGTAGGATATACGGAATATTATCCGGACCGGGAGCTTTATTTCTCGGCAGTTGACAGAGAGCTTTGCGGATTTCCGCAGGGGTCACTCTGAGTTTTTCGAGCTCTACGGGGGCGATATGGTACTTTTGGTCTTTGAAAAACTTTACCTGTTCCGTGATATTTACGTGCTCTTGTGTCGTGTTTGGTGCCTCGCTGTAGACTCCCTCTAGGTAGTCTGCGAAGGCCTCTGCTTTCCCTAGATCGTCGATTATATCTAGGCCGTTATGCCTAAGCGCGGAGCTTTCAGCAGGGCCTCCGCGAACTCTCCTAGCGAGCTTCCACAGCGAGCCATCCCCCACACTGACACTGTTCACGTAGTCAAGCCACACCTTGTTTCGGTGTTCACGAATTTGTACCTTTATCACCTCCGTGAGCTCTCTCACTCGGGCTGCCTCAATTTCTGTCCTGTTTCTCTGCCATCTGCGTCGAATTCTATTACGGAAAGAAATTAAATTTAGGATGGGTTCGGGAAGTGTTTCTGTCCTTGGACGTATAATTGTCCTTGGACACATTGCATCGCGGATGCGCTGGAAATTTGATGTTAAAATATCTACCTCTTTTTCAAGTTCCTGGATTGTATCTATTTGTCGGGGAACGATAGTAAGTTCATTTAGCCTCTCTCGGAACGCCCTCCAATCAAGATTTCTGTAAGATATTACGGTATCTTCCGTAACTGGAACTCTGCGATACAGAGTGATCTTGATTGGAAGATGGTCCGAGTTCAGCGTGTCCATTTCCTGGAGCCCTGAAGCCCTTATCGCTCCCCAAGTAATAGCTACATCGAGGAACGAGGCACCACGGATGAAAGTTGGATTTGTGGTTTTATGAAAGGATATTTCCAGGTTATTTGCGATTATTCTCCTCAATAATCTACCTTTAGCATTGGTGACGCCGCCCCATTCTGCGTGGGAAGCATTTAGGTCACCAATGAGTAAGGATACCCCATTTTGCGGTAGAAAAGCAAGGATATCGGCGTCAGTGAGGCGGAGAGCCGGAGGAGCGTAACCACCACTAATACGTAGGCCATCCACAGTCTCTATACTGACATGTTCAATAGTCGTACGGATGTTGCGTAACCTTTTATATCGGATTGACCTATGTATTAGACAGGCCACGCCGCCTCCAGCTCGATCAGGCCTATCATACCGCTCCAACCTGTAGTTTCGTATTTTTAATACGAAGTCTACATCTATGTTGGTTTCAAGTAGGAAAATCACCTGAAAGTTGGAAGAATACACAAAATTTCTGAACTCGCCCAGTTTGGACCTAATTCCGTTACAATTCCAGCTTGCAATATTATACATAAAGACATTTATATATTAAAATTTTTATACTCAAGTGTAAAGAAGCGTATCGAGGCTTGCATTATTTGTATGCGGTCGCCTTGACACGCTTCGAGCATATTTGCATATGCTTCTAGTGCTCTAAAAAGTTCGTCAATGTTTATAAGATTATTTATTTTAGCAATTACATCATTAAGTTTTGTTAGATTGGTAGCTATGTTTGTTGAGTTTAGATTTGCGTTTAAGTTTGAAATATTTTGTGGAAGTACAGCATCACTAACCTGCATAGTTTTATTTTTCTCTATTTGATTATCTCTCCTTTGGCTCCTTAGAGGGGGGAACTGCCCTTCAAACTCTTCTTCTCGTACATGAAGTGGGCCCTTGCTCGGACCAGGGTCTCTTCGCTGACCCACAGCATTCCTGGTTTCCTGCTGGTTCCTCCAGGCAGGATTTGTTGGCAGTGGCGCTGGCTTGTATACTTCTTTTGGTTTGTTTGTTGGTGGTTTTAACAAATTTAGTTTGTACAAGTATACAGGGCACCCCTCATCAATAGACCTGTGTGGCCCTGAACAATTGACGCACTTTAATCCATCGCTATTACATTCAGTAATGTCATGCGCCATTGCACACTTGCTGCAAGCAACTTGCCTATTGCAATAAGTTTTGGCGTGACCGTATTGCTGGCACTTTTTGCACTGCATTATTGGCCGTCCAGCTCGCCTGTTTTCCCAGCTGATTCTCACAGACATGATTGTCTTACATTCTTGATTTAATTTTTTGACGGTGTGTGAAGCTTCTAGAATGACCAGATACATTGGCCACCTAGTTTTCTTCATTTCGAACACGTTCTTTACCGGAAGGCTGTATTCGTCTTTTAAAGCTTCAGCTATTTCTTCTGCCTTTACGTCTCCGTCTAGCCCCTTGAGTACGAAGGCTCTGGTTTTTTCTGTAGTCTCGGCATACGTATGGTATTCCGTCTGTTCTTGATTTAGCATACGTTTTAGAGTATGCAAATCATTGAATGTAGAGCAGTATACTATCACTGAATTTTTTGTGAATTTTAATTCATACTTCTCGATATGTAGATTCTTGAGGTCACTCTTGAGCTGCCTATGGTCGTTTGGTCTACCTTTTATTACCACAGGGGGTGGTGGGGTGGTCTTTTGTTTAAGGGGCGCTCTTGGCTTTTTGGCGGTTCTTGCCCTAGTATTAATAGCTTTAGACGCCGAGGAGGACGCAATACTCACATTGTCGTCCTCTGTGTCCATATCCTCAAGTGGCTGAAAGCTATTACTGGTCTCCAGGGGTGGTTGTTGCCCCATGTCTAGCGTAGCCACTTTGAAGTTCCGTTTGAACGGCAGCTGCTTGAATGGAACTTTGAAGATGTCCTTCTCTGAGTTTTGTTGGAGTGTTTGAATGTTACTGTCTTTTTGAGCAGGTTTTTCGAGTGTCTTGCTTCGAGTAATCACTGGCGACGTGTCTCTGGATGTGGTTGTGTGTGTTTCTTTACTAGTATTGGTTTTAGGTTTTTTGCTGCTTATTTCCGCGTTTATTAATGAAGAAGGACTAGCCTTCTTTTTACCGGTATCAATTTTTGATCTTACTGGTTTTTTAATTCCCATCGGGTGGGTATCTTTCAAATGCTGCCTAACTCTGGTAACAGTTTTGCAGAGGTCAGCTCCGCTAGGCTCCTCTGGATTTACTTTTTGTAGAGCCTCTACATTTATCTTGCACGCCAGACATACTTCCATATACCTGGTCGCTTTTTCTAAAATTCTACTAATTGTAGTATTGCTTATTTTTCTTTCCGGATTTAGGTCCAAGGATACGCTGGACATGCTGTCCTCGTCATCCTGTTGTTCGTCCATGTTAATTTCGGGGTTACGCCCCCGAGGGCTGAAAACTAAACCAAGTTTTCTGAATTTTCAGGTGACTTTACTAATATTTAGTAAATAAAAGCAGTCAAATAGTTTTTCTATATAGAATTCCGATATAAACGAAGAATTAAATACGCGCAGAGCTCCTTTGTACCTTAAAACTCCTTATCAGGCTGCAAAAACGGTGCGACAAGAAACCACAAAATGCACGACACATACACTCTGCGGTCGAACGTCGACATATCCAAAATCAAGAAAAAAACTGTTTAGAAACATAATCTAAAAAAAAATATAAAAAAAAGCAACGGGGGTTTGAACCCGGGCTGTCCAGATGAGACCCAGCTATCTAAACCTCTACACCACGAGAGCTCTTTACAGAAATTGATTGCATCACGAAGACATATTGTAACACGAGATGGATCGACCAATAGGAGAGGTCGATTTTTACATAGTGCACTATTTGTGTAAAGGATCTTAAAATGCTCATCAGCGTATCCGATCCTGCTTTGTTCAGGTTTTCTATGAGGTTATTTACGATCACATTCCAGAGCAACGGGGAGAGTACTCGTCTTTAGGAACATCCTCTCGTTACGAGTGTTGTGACAGTTTCCTTACCTATAGTTAGGTTTACTGCTCTGAGGTGGAATACTGATCTAATAAAAACGTATGTATATATTGTTGAATTTACTTGTTCTGCATAGGAATGAATAGAGATCATCCACGTGAGGGGTTTATCGAAAATAATTCCTAGGTATTTGACGTGACCTGTCCAGAATATTTATGCATTAGAAACTCCCACCCTTCTCTCTGGGTGACCGACCATGGATTCCGAAAAGAAAATAGCCTTGGTTTTTGCGAGGTTCAACTTGCTTTTCCAGCTCTTTCATCCAGAATTTCAGGAGAATTATGTTTTTTTACTACTAACATGAAAAATCACCATTATTTACTCCATTCCTCAAATGAGAAGTAACATTTCTCACCCTAGGTAAATAATAATATTAAAAAAAACCTAGGTCAATAATGAAACGGAAACGGAAACTGTCAAAATGTCAAACTTGTTAGTTTGACAACTAGTTGTCCTTTCGGATTATTTGAAAAATGAGTAGGAAATGATTAATTTCAAAATCTAATCACTTCAAATAATGATAAGTGTATCAGTGCTATTAGTAAAAAAATTATATACAGTATGACTCACTTTTCATGACTCCCCATAATATTCTTATTAATAATGCGATTTTATCAAAATTTAGATGGAAAGAAGGTACTTTGTATGTATGGAGCTGTCAGGAGATATATGTTACGATATCTGTCAATTAGACAACTGAACTTCCAGGCTACTTGATATTTCGAACTATTTGAAAAATAAGTAGAAAATGAGTAATATAAAAATCAAATCGAATCAAATATGGTAATATATCAGTGTTAGTAGTAAAAAAAATTCAATATATACCTCGGTTGAGAAGGCCATTATTAACCTCGCACATTATATCCTTCGGCGCTACGCGCCTCAGGATATAAAAGTGCTCGGTAAATAATGGCTTACTTCTCAACCTAGGTATATAATATACTATTCTTTGGAGCCCTACGGTAATATACCTAGGGGTTTTTGCATGTGATGCTATCGCAGTATATTCTATAAAGAGATGCATTGATTGCTAATTTAAGGATATCATGGACGAACCTTGGGAACTCCCGCATGTATATTTTTGGCGCTAGATATTGTACCATCCACTGAAGCCGTAAACATTCTGTTAGTTGGTACATCAATTGTTTTAGAAATTGTTGATAAAAGACCAGTAATTACTTGTTAATCCAGAATCCTCCTCACTTTTATGAATTATGATAACTTCGGCAAATTTTCATGGTGAGGGGAAGTAACAATAATTTATGACGGTCTCAGATAAAGCTGTAATCTTGTCTATAATACTTTCTGGTAGTTTTTAAGCGCTTTGTTGGGCAGGTTATCAAATCTTGGAGCTTGTTCGCTGATATCTACGTCGCTATTTATACGTAGCATAGCTTTGATCATCGAACAATTCGACCATAGATATGAAGATTTTCAGACCTTTGATTTTCCCTCAAAAATGCTAGGAACAAATTTGCAGGATATTCAGTAACTTATGGTAATCAATTTCATATTGGCCAATTCATTTGTACCTTCAAATGATTCGGTGCAACGATCGTTGTCTTCTGTATTTTGCTCCATTTCTGAAGCAAGAAACATAGCGTTTTAAAAAACTGACAGAATATTTACAATTTCCTGTAAACAGAGTATTTTTAAGAGCATTTATGCACTTTCAAATGCATGCCATAAAAATGCACTTTTAACACTTATATCATAAATAACTATTTCCATATGTTGCGTACTTTTTGAAACACACTGAATATTATTATATTATGAATCATACATTTTAAATTTTAGATAAACAATATTTCAGCAAAAAACCTAATGATATTTAAATTTAACTAGGCTGCAGACACTTCCTAATCGAATCTACACAAGGATACCAAATACATAATAATTAAAATCATGTCCCGAAACCCTATTACCTAATAGTCAACTTTCTTTTACACAAATGGTATCAAAATAGGCACGAAGTGAAATGAAGAGACCACCTATCATTCATGTGTACACGGTTCTTAAAGAATTTTTTAACAGGCGAATTTGTACAAATTGCGAAATACCAAAGTAGTGAATAATAATACGTTAATTAAAAGTCCTATTTGCTGTTTTATTAGACGATAAAAATAATTATATATATAATGATCAGGTATTAGACATTTTTGCAATAATAGTAATTAAATAGATTGTACAAAATATACAAAGGAAAATTTTTGCTTATTTGACTCGATAAATATTAAATAATGTTAGCACTAAGTACTCTAAACTATAAACTTTAGTTAACAACCACCTATAGCAATTTTTATTTACATTATAATAAAATTATTTATTTAAGGATGACTATTCGTAAATAAATGCATAAAAGATAACTGAACTAAACTAATTCTTCAATCGAGAATGAATTATTCAAATAAATACAAGATCACATGTATTTATCTAGAATGAAATAAAATAATAGAATAAGAAATTTAAAAATTAAGCCAACAAATAAAAATATACACATTAATATAAACCATACTATATAAAATAAGGCAAGACTGCACGACACTAACAAACAGCTGTCGCTGAATCGAGCTCTGATAAACACCAAAATAATCAACCCACTTTAAGCGCTGGCTTGCAAGTCTCAAAATAATGTTGAGCAGAATAATTGAGGACATCATTAATTAATAATTAATTAGTTTCGAAAGATGGTATAATAATACATATTATTAAACTTTAATGTGCAATCCTTACATCATTTTTCAAATGTACTAAAGCAATACAATAATAGAATCAAAATTGCAACCATTACTTTACTTTCTCTATCAAGAGCTTAATAAGATACAGGTAATAAATGAGTTACTTCCTCAACACAAATATGGTTGTCGAGATAACCCGCACCGTGTCGGCCAGTTTGTGTTTTCAAGTATATGGAGGTTGTTGGTTTAGGAAGGTCACTTTTAAAATTACCATTTGCATTTATTGAGTCAGTGCATGTTGAGTGATAATATATTTTTTAATATCGTAAAACAAGAACGTCTCCAGGTAAGTAGAAGATAAGATATACAAAAGTCTGCAAAATAAAACCGAGCAAAGTTTAAAACACCCTCAAATTTTAACAAGTACTTACACAATGATTCGCCATCCGTTAGTTTAGTTAAATGTTCAAGGTTTACTATAATAGAAGTATTAGAAATCTCGTTAAGCTTTTGTATTTATTAACCCGTATATTCAAAGCCAAATTTCCAATTCAGTGATTAAATGTTTTCATGGGCGCAATTTGCACTTATGACCATTTTTTGAGTTAGTAGATTTCACATATGAGGTCAATTTTTAAATTGTGAGAGTTTTTCCTTATCTTTTTTCAGATTAGACCAGACTATGTTCAGTTTTTAAGATATTCTTTAGACACACAACTGATGACTTCTATTTATTTCAGTTTTATTTTAAAAATTAATTATTGTAAGCTACAAGTAAGAAAATACTACTATTTCATCTCAAATATTTTACCCTTCGCATCATTTACTATGTATAGAGAAACAAAATATTTAGTATAGGTATAATATATATAATATATTTTTTCTTCAAACGTCAGTAAATTCGTCATTACTCGACTGTGTAGGCGGCCGTGAAGTTTCGTTTTTCCTCCGCCGGAGCTTTACTTTTCACTTTTCCGCCGGCGGAGGTAAAAGTGTTGTCATAGCAACATAGATACAATACAAACAGGCAGCGAAATTAGCGTCAACAACTCAAGATTTATTAAATTACAATTTGTATTTATCACTCAATTTGTGACTGCATTTCTAAAAATCACTAATTTAGGAACAAATTGGTTATTATTTAATCGAACTTACTCAATAATTGCATATCAATACGGAATTAAAACGCAATCGGAGACCCAATCTTAAAAAAATAATTATTGTTGACAGTGTCCACTGACAGCTTTATGTTGTTACATTACTATAGCAACAACCTGTGCCTATTCACCGACACCGGTCTATGCCGCCTGGCGAACCCACATCTTTAATAATAATTAGATATTATTACTATTAAAAAGAGATGTTTTTGCATTAATTTGTCGACATTTGAAGAAAAAACAGCATATTTTATTTGGAGGAAAAGTTACTTTTCATGGCTTGCTCTCTATTACCAGCCTCACTACGTTCGGCTGTTAAACACGAGCGCGCCATGAAAAGTATCACTTTTCCTCCATATAAAATAATATACTATTTCCAAGACTGTCTTGAAAATGGTTAAAATGGTTTTCACACGCTAGGTGTGCTTGTGCATCACAAACCAGAACTAAAACTTCATTCACACGAAACAGAAATGTAGAAAAGCTTCTATACATACAGGTATAATATTTCTTGAATATTGAATAAGTGTTATAAATAAAATAATATGTTTATGTTATGAAAATTTGCTGAGACGAACGGTAGAACAGACTCTATACATCTTTATTGTACGCAAATTCGCTCACACGAATGGTAGAATATACTACACAAAGCCGCGGCTCGTTCAGCGTTATCGCATGCTTGATCTGAATTGTGGACGGGCCAGTATCAAAATTAGCCGCGCCAACATCATCCTCCTTCTTTTTTCCCCCCTTATAAAATAGTACGCAAGCCTACTATTACTTACCGCTACTACGGCGCTGTTGCCGATGACATCTAAGAGTAGATCTTTATCGTGGAAAATCGGCACTTTGTTTTTAATAACGTGACAAAAAAATAACATTTATTCGAAAATAGAGCATGTCAAAAAATACATTTTTCGCTTCAAAGTATACCGTGTTGATTATAATAATTTTATATTTATAACACAAAACTTGAACCATAATGGAAACATAACAAAAATACGAGTAGCGGTACTACCTTTTGCCGCACACGCCGACAACGTCGCGTAGCCGGCACTCCCCTAGAAGGAACTGGCCGCCATGTTTATGAAAAGTGAGTATCCATTCATTTGAACCCAAATATTTCATTCCATGCGTAAGTAAATAAACTCATAGTCGTACTCTGCCAACATTATTTTAGAAAAGTAAGTACTTATTTTAACTATTTCTATTACGCATGTTTAAAGTGCCGTGAGTTAATAGAATACGATGTCTCGCGCTTCGGTCCCCATCTTCATTATTTTCATTCATTACTTTATCTCCTCTTCACGTTAATATTTCTAATGTTGGCATGTAAACATTTGGTAATTTATGTCTATTATTTTTATATGTATTTGGTCGTATCAGAGATTTTGTAACTTCTGTAACACGTTCACCGGCTTACCCTCCAGGTACAGCGCGATTAAAGAAGTTTCACTTCAAACAGTACCTACTATACTGTTCACACGAATTGTGTTTTTTTCTATGTATTTTTGACAAATAAAATTCTACTATTTGAACGAAACCTCAAAAAATCCGCAAGTTTAAAGTAAAAATAATAAAAAATGCAGGTATTAAGTCAAATCCACTGAAATCTACAATTTCATTCAATCGCAGAAAAAGTAGGGTAAGCAACGCATGTAAAAATAACTTGTCACACTCCTGTGATTAATGACTATGATATTAGAAACATACTCTAGATAAGAATATCGTAAAAACTAGCTTACCAATATAAACATCCGGATCCTAATTAAACTGTTCATTAAAATATTAGCAACTTTCACATACCCTCCAAAGACAATTAATCCTATCTCAAATTAATTTGAGGTTATGGTGTCGCTCATAAACCAAGGAGATTTTCTATAAGGTATATATCATCTAGATTATCAGACTTAAATCAAAGCAAAATAAGATAGTAAGTTTTAAACTATGTCCTATAACATTAATAGTGCCCAATTTCCATTTTGAAATGATTCCAACTAAGCGGTGGCTTTTTAAAGGTCTGACTAAATGCAGTTAACCACGAAACACTATAAACAGAAAATATTTTACTAAACTAACTTTATTCTAAATCAGTTCCACAGCAGCGAAAATATTATTAGACCAATAAACAGTTACTAAAAAGATACTAAGTAAATATGTTTATATGTAGCCAGCAAATATCTACTGGTGAAAACGAAGTGAGCTCGATTCGATACCGGTATCAAGGCAAAAAATTAAAGTTGCAAAATGCAGTTATGTGAAACAAATTACTGCCACGAGGCTTACAGCCAATTACAGTAAAAATAAATCAATTAATTCTCATAATACTAGCAAAATGAATTCTCTACTCGAGACAATATCAGACAGGATAATGAAATAAAGAAGTATTTTTAAAGCACTTATTATAAAAGACAGAAATAGATATGATACAGAATAATAGATAACGTACAGCTGTTATCGATAAGTTCGATAAGCAAAAATGGTAAGCTCAGTAAATAAAAACGAGACATAACGGTAATAGATACTATAGAAGAAGCGAACGACCGATAAGCAAAATAATACTAGATGTTAATTAAGGAAATATTGGACCTCAAAGACTGCATTTTATTATCGGGTTCTTAGTAATATTTTTTTATACGGTCCATATATCTGGACAACGATTTAATATCATTCAAATTAGTGAAACTCAAGAGGGTTTTTTAAGCAAAGGGCTCACTCTACCTAAATCCAACATTAAAAATACATCGACAGTATAAACGGTAAAATTATAAGATTGCGAATATAATAAATAGGCCATCCCTGAAACCTTGGATAAATTTCAGTGCTCCTTCATTTATCCATACCTAGTGAATTTATATCATACTACAAATTTGTCAATACATGCAAATTTACAAACTTTTACTAAAAAAGCTATAGTTAAGTGGCTATTTAGAAAAAAATATTCATAAGCCTTTAGTATTTATGTTGATGCCTTTACAAGCTTGCGAAAAGATGGCGTACTTTCGGAACAGTCTAAAGAACAGTTACAAGAAATGGCGCCCCGACGGCATATTCGTATCGAGCGTACGAGATCGCGACTTTTTATAGCGCAACTGTAATATAAATGAGCTTGTTTTTCATATTTTTGCTGGTTGCGCCCCCGAAACGAGCGAAGCAAGCGGAGGGCTAGGCATGAAGAGTTTAAATATTTAAGGATAAAACGTAACGGAGGTATTCTAGCTAACATTTATTTTATAGTCGCCTTATGGCAAGATGCAATCCTGTAACTCGCCTTTGGCGATCAGAGGTTATAAATGATACTGACAGTTGGACGCATGGCACGGGGGCAACTAAGCAAAACTAGGCATGCCCAAAATCAAGAAAAAAACAACTTTAAAAATATTAAATCAAAGATATCATCCATATTTCTCTAAGATACTGACTTTGTTTAAGTAGAATAAAACACAAAAACAAATCTCCAAATCTACAGTATCTTTATGTCAAAAAATTGTTTATTTGGTTACATGTTTCGCTTTAAGAGCATCATCAGACCTATAATTAAAAATAAACCTCAATATCTAAAATTAAACAAAACAATGGAAAAACTTACCGGGTCACAACCAACACGAACACTTAATGACTATGCATATTTAAATAGTTTAAAAACTAAAAAATATATACTTAACAACAATACACACAAGGACATCTATCAATAAACGAGCCAACCAGACAAATACACTTTAAAATGAACGGAAAAAGGTAAAATAAATATACAGACACCTACGATACGTTAAAATGTTAGCTACCATGGACAAATAAAAAGTACCCAGAATAATGGAACATGTATTAGTCTTTTAGATTATTGAATATAAAATAATTACCAAATGGTTGCTGTTCATTAACACACACAACGTCTGGTCTGATGATGCTCTTAAAGCGAAACATGTAACCAAATAAACAATTTTTTGACATAAAGATACTGTAGATTTGGAGATTTGTTTTTGTGTTTTATTCTACTTAAACAAAGTCAGTATCTTAGAGAAATATGGATGATTTCTTTGATTTAACTACTGCTAGTCAAGCATCGCTCATCCAATTATACCGAAAAAACCTCATCTCACGGAAAAATATCTTGCTGAAAATTTGGTTTATTCAACAATGCCTTCATTTTGGACTCACCCCACGATTTGTCTCGTTAAAATGCAAAAACCACTCAGTCGCAGCTACGAGAGCCGTAGATATAGCTAAGAAAACTTGGATGCGAGATGAAGTCAAACAACACTATCGTCATTTAAACAACATTAATGTTAAACTAAAATATTTATTTTTTACTATAACAAACACCCTTAACTATATTGTTTTTTATGACTTAGACCTAAAGTTCAGAGACGAAGTTGAAGACTTTGGAAGGATAACTTTTGACAGATTACGTACAAAACATTTTAATCTTAAATTAAAACATAATGTTAATCCAAGACACAATAGTATTCATGGAGATATTGCACCTAATTTTAAATTCCATGATAGGTTTATTAATTTGTCTAATGTTTCTTTTTCCCCTCGTGAACAGGACCTACTTAATAAAAATTTAAAATTTAACTTTAGTGCTCCGATTAATAAGAAAGCTAGAGAAACTTTAGCAATAGAGGCAGAAAATATTCTTCAATCTACGGATATTAATAATAAAAATATTATTAGGGCTAAAATAATAACTCTTCTTAATACTAATTTTGTTCATAATCGTTTACCCAATTTTAATTATAATCCTAAGGCCTTAAATTCTTTAAAAAAGAAAATGGAGGATAATGATTTAGTTTGCACAAAGGCGGATAAGGGTTCTTGTTTGGTTGTATTGGAGAGAGATCAATATGTTAGTAAAGTTATGGATTTTTTGAATTCAGATGATTTCGAACCTTTAAATAGAGACCCTACAAATTCATTTTTTGATATTTTAAAGAGAACTCTTGACAATACCGCCCTCACTTTGGAATTTTTTAGCCATAATAAATTTAAATTATACCCTATGAACCCTAAAACACCACTTTTATATGGCTTACCTAAGATCCATAAGGACAACATACCTATTAGACCGGTAGTATCTTTTGTTAATTCTCCTTGCTATAAGCTTTCATCCTGGCTCAACCAAATTTTAAGGTCGGTTACTAATTTTAATGCTGAGTTTTCTATAAAAAACTCTATTTCATTTTCTAAAGATATTCAGAGTGTGTTTGTTCCTGATACTGCCCGTTTAATCTCCCTTGATGTCAAGAACCTATTTCCTAGCATCCCACCCCTAGATTGTCTATTGTTAGTTAAACAGTTGTTACGTAATAAACTTCCAATAATAGTCACAGAACACTTACTTACTCTTCTAGACTTGGTATTAAAACATAATTTTTTCCAATTCAATAATGGTTTTTTTGCACAAAGGGAGGGTTTGGCTATGGGTTCTTGTTAGAAAGCCCCCATTTATAATATGGGCTTTCTATAGGGCGCGACCAATCGGGACAAAAACTTCGTAACGGTACGTCGGATCGCTCTGAAACTTATACCAATCGATTTGTAATCGAAAAAAAAAATTTTGATTTTTTGTCTGTATGTGTGTATGTGTGTATGTGTGTATGTGTGTATGTGATGGGATCGATTACAGGTCGCAATTTTGAAGGTAGCGACTTGAAATTTGGCATAGAGGTAGAGGTCCGCGAACCCTCGGAACCTATTGATTTTGGTTACGATCGGCTAATATACAGGGTGTGAAAACAGGACAAGTTACCGTTTTTTGGCGTT